>JAGDQP010040937.1:1504-17103 GCA_022664845.1 Lepisma saccharinum | reverse complement strand
CATCAAAATGCCTTGCATCCCCCGTATCTTGGATACTTTTCCATCAAATGCTTCCCCAAAACAAATCTCTCTCTTTCACGTCCCCAATGTCTAATTTTGCTGAACATCCCCCGTTCGTTTCAACCCCTAGTTTTATTTTTTGAATCACGACTTTAGATCTTCAACTTCTAACTTTCTCCCCTTTGTTTTTCCTTTTCCTTTCTATCATATTTCCACAACTTTTGATCCAAAACATCTTTTTACGTCTTTCCCTGTTTTCTTTGTTTTTGGACAGTGTTGCCGGACTCCATGAAAAGAAGCTAATTTAATCCACTTTCGATGTTCATTGGCTTCCTCAATGTTTGTAGTTTACGCTATGTGAGATATTTTGAGAGAAGCACCAATTTTTTCTCTGGATACAATTTTGTTAATTCCCAGTATCACACATGGTGATTTTTAAAATAATATTCGTTTGGTAATGTACATAAGTGAAATTTTCAATGAACTGTATATTGCTGAATTAAATTTGCTCGTGTACAAAATGGTAGGGATATGCTTTAGAGATATTTTTTTTTTAAATTTAATTACCGTTTCCATACTAATGAGATTTATTCTCAAATTTACGTATCGTACGGCTGGACCAATTCCAACGAAATGTGATATGATGTCTCTCCGAATTAACCTCAAGACTGTAGACCAATTAAAATAGCATTAATGCTAGTTGTAGTGTTTTTAACTTCGTTTTTCTCATTTTTATGGACTGCATTAATAACTTTACGACTAAAACATTATGTGTGAAGGGTGACATCCCTCGGTAACACTTTTTTCCTGGGCAGGAATAGAAAATGTAGTAGCCAAGGTCTTTGTTGAGGTACAATCTCGCCATTTGCCTGGTGAAACCAAGAAAAATCCTCGAACCTCAGTAGCGTGGTTCAAATCTGCGTGTTACCAATGCTGATCCAAACTATATGGGATTAGTAGAAAAACTGAATGTAGGCCTAGTAGTAGTATCTGTATAGTTATTTGCTGTAGTACTAGTAGTAGTAGCTGCAATGTTAGAAGTTGGTAATAGTAGAAATAATGTTCCTATTCCTGGCAAGACTGAGTACTAGGGATTCTGCGAGACCTCCCAATGGGGGTGTCACCCTGCCCCAAAGTATCGACCGTAACTTTAAAATGTGTAGTTAAAAATCAATAGAGACCCTGCATAACGTTACTTATACCCTCCCAATTTTAGCTTTTCAACCTCCAAAAATGATAATCCTGGCAGGATTACTGGTACTCATAAGTACTTCCATATATAAGTCCCATCTAGTAAAATAATTCCGTATGAATCAATGGCTTAGAGTTAGTTACTTTTCCCCCTTGCATCAGGATTTTTTTTATCTACGAAAGCTGGCAATCTTGTTTCACTGAAATCAGAAGCTGTTGTCAAAGGATGGAGGTATATGTTAGCATCTCAAACGTTTCTTTGTTCCTCTCCCAAGCTAAGGTACATATGACTCTGCTTATTGGAAAACGGTATCAAGGGAATTGGTGAACAGGAACAATGGGAAGGAAAAAAAGATTCTGAACAATAAAACGCGTGGATGAACTAGAGAGCTGACAATGCATCCCCCCACTTTTTTTTATCTGGAAACAAACAAACAAACAAAATGGTTCCATTAAGTCCACATCCAAGCACATAAGTTGGGAATCGAGATACCACCCGTCCATTGATGAAGATATTGCTCGACTACTTTGCGCAATTTATACAATATAGAGGAAACTGATCAGGGTCAAAAGAAGAACTTTCTAATACCTTTTAAGATGCAGTATGATTACCTAGAAATTGAATAACATAATTGAGAAAATTTACGACATAAATTGAATATTTTGAGAGACGTTTATGAAATTATGTGTTAACGACAATGTGTGTGGTTTTTAAAGAAAAAACTTAATGTTTTAAAGAAATATTAGTCATGCTGCTGTGATGCTATAAATTCATAAGAGGAGCGTGGAAATGCTCCTTAGTATTATTTTAGTCTCATAGCTAAAACAAACGGACTTTACACACAGCTACCAATACTGAGCACAAGTTTCTCTGTGGTTTTCCCCTCAGTCATACAAGGAAATTGCAGGAATACTACTAATAAGTGAAATCCCGTTTCTACAGTTCTTGTCGATCAGACGAAATAACGAACTTAAATACCCGTTAACGGTTGAAGTAATAAAATCCTGCATTCCAATAATGTGATGAGTGTTCTGTCCGAAGACAAGTCTATGATCCGAAGGTGAATTAATGATTATTTCGCATTGCCTTTCATTGGATCAAGGGACGTCTTAAAGACAGGAACTACAGTTTAAAGTGGACTCCGAACCTCTTGTGTTCCCACTATAGGTATGAAACTTATAAAAAAAAATATTTCAACGAATATTTAACATTTTCTTTAAAACTATGGAAACTTGTCTTTCGCTGTTACTGCATCTTCATATTCACGAGTATCAGTCCTAGTTTTCTCTCAAAACTAACTAGGTTGTAGGCTAAGGGGCTTTTAGAAGAGCTTTCCAAAAATCTGCAGAGAAACCCGAACTCTGCGAAAACGCCAGTTTTACCATCTAAATTAAATCATGTTACCCCACTATTGTTTTCTTTCTCGAAATGTATTTGACTTTTTTTATGCATAATAATTATCCCTGGCAGCACAAAGATATTAGGTCGATATCGGTCCAATAACGTGGATATTTATCATGACTGATCGTTATAATAAACATTGATCAATAAAGGCGTGGTATGATATTTCATCATTGAATTCTGAAACTTAAGAATCATGTATTTCAACCGGAAAAACAAGGAGCTTGGTATCACTCCGATATCGCTCATTTGATCTCCCATACCGATCGACATCGATCTCCGATAATCGGCCAATATCGGTAAAAAGAAAATTATTTGATCGATCTCGGATAACGACCTCGATAAATACCGCAATTGTCCGTTATTCATATCGATCAATATCGATATGCTGCTGGCATGAATTCCATATTTGTTGTTTAAGAAGAAAAAAAAGGAGGACGAAGAACAAGACTCTTGATGGTGTACTTTTAATTTCCGTGTTGATCCAACAGCGTGAGGACAATTGGAAAACTATTTAAGTACTGTGATCTGAAAAGTTAAGAAATACGACAACGGTAGGGTTGGGAGTGGTGGTCACCACTTAGCTCTCCATTGAACGAACAAAACTGTTGCGTAACACATTTTTATTTCTTTATCTTACATTTTTAATCGATAGAAAAAATATAACGTTTTTTAAAGTGACGCTACCATGGAAACAAATTGTTATGTTAAACTCTTTCACTTTCATAAGTAAATAAAAGAGACGCCAGTTATTGACTTCTTTTTGTTACGTAAATTGTTACAATTGGTAGATATACAAACTCTCAATAACATGCGTCTCAAAGCAACACCGAAGTCTCAATTTCATGAGTAAATTGATACAAGAACACCGAATATCTCATTTCGCTCTGACTTCTACTGAGACACCTAATGCTTCAAACACGTCTTTTTTGTTACATAGTTTGTTTATTGAGGAAGTATCTCACAAAAGCACCATCAGAGCTTACGGAAGCTTTGAAAGTTTCGAGTCTTATCTGTCGAAAGCAGCTACTAACGAGCATGTAACGTTTGACTCTCAATCCTTTTGAAGGCTGGTTTCATCCCCTGGTCCCATCATAGTTTTCTAGTTCCGTGTCAAGAATCAAATCGACAACATTTAAACTTCATATTGTGTGAATTCTGAATGATTCTTGCAAGGACTAATTTATGCTGTTTTAGAATATGTGAGAAATTCGTATTTCAAATTAATCTGAATACAACGAAGAACAGTGCTACTTTCTGCATATCATCACAAGGCTTCGGGTTATTATGGATTTTCCTTCCTTCTTTTTTTAGATAATATTGCATATTATTTAATTTTTCTCCGATAAAATGTACGTTTTGCGCTTTTCGTGCATTGGAAAATTTAAAATAATAAAATGCAAAATAAGAAAAAATACAGCATATAAAATACATTCTATGTCCCAGGAAAACAAGAACAATATTTTTGGAATTACCTGCTAAGGCACTTTAATGTAGCGTACCTCGGATGTTTAGCTTGTCATAGTAATAAGCAATACCCGGCAAGAGAGAGTATTTGCACCCAAACCACCCTTTCTTTCATTTAACACCATACTAAACCTCTCTATAGCATTCATATTAGCCTAATTCACTTTATTTTTATTCAAGTTTGATTAAATTCAGTTCAGCAATCAGCACCGGTAGTGGATTTCTTGTGAGCTTTTCCCCCCTTTGATTTTAATATTCGTAGTTTCCTTAGCTTCGTAGACGTTACCATAATAGTTACTGTCACAAAAATGTAATATATTTATTATAGAAATAATTTAACCATATTATTTGTTCAAAGAATCATCTTGATACTATTACGCACGATTTGTTTTAGAACATTGTTCCCTTATGACACACTGCTTGGCGTCATAAGGACAAAAGGGATTGAATCATAACGGTCGGAAGTTAGGGAGAGTGAAAACTACCTTTGTATATGATTTTCACCTTTAAGTATGATCAGATTTAGTTGACACTTCTTTTTAAAATTCTAGGGGTACAAAACTATTCAGCTCAACCTGTTGCGCATGGTCGCACGTTCAAACCCAGTGGAAAATGGAGTGATATCGAATGTATATTCTAAAGACCTTTTGAATAAAATGTATGTCTCATTCCTAGTAGCTTTCAGAAACTTTCAAGCTCTTGTATAAGTTACTTCAAAGAAAAACTAACATTTATCAACCAGGAATAATAAAATACCAAGAACGAACACACATTTTGTTTAAGTGAACATATTTTTAGTTCTTTTTACAGAAATAACTTTGCGTTAGCTGTCTGAACCAACAATTTTCAAGACGCTAAAAGAAAACAAATAAGTATCTACCATCGTAAATTTGTACGCGGAAAATTCTGTACATTTAAATGGTTGAACGAGAAAGGGGTAAAACTACAAATTAATCCAAATTGAGTGAGAAGGTACATTACAGAATTTTCTGCCATCTACCGTCATGTTTTTAAAATATTACTTTTTATATAATATTGGCCAACCGTGAGACACTGAAAATTGTTGAATTAACACTATATTTTTGCAGTGTACCGTCTATTATCTCAAGAAATAAAAATACGTAATGCCGGAATGGTACCTATAAACTAGACTCTGACCGACTAGTATATATATATACTGTATATGAGCTCCTGCGTAGCCTAGTCGGTAGCGCGCTCGACTTCAGTGCGAGCAGTCCCGGGTTCGATTCCCGGTGGGGACTCAAAAATTTCGGTGTTGACCCAGCATCGTGAGGACAATTGGGGATCTGCTGTGAATAAAATACAGTGGCGATCAGTGAGAGCTTCGGCTCTCCTCTTCCAACCCGTCTGGTCAGCGTGGGAGTAGTAGGCCAACTCCTCCCTTCGGGGAGTGGATTGAATATGGCTGTGATTTATTATTTATATATATATACTTGCCTCTTCTCCCCCGGACTAAAAGTAAAATTGAAGTCAGAAACAGACATATAAACAAGTTGCACTCAAAAATAAAATGTTCTGTAACAACTGAACACACATGGTTGCCATTTTGTCCTGGATATTATATCCCTCTGTTCCTACGGAGGGACTAGCTTGCAAAAAGTTGATTTACCTGTGTTAAATTTCAAGAAAGAGGGAAAAAATTAAAATCATATTTGAATGAATGTCTCATAGAAATAATAACAAGTATAGTTTCGTGCCTATACGATTAAAAATATTAAAATATATTCTATATGATGCTTGAACTCTGAACAGTAAAAGTCATGATAACCTGCGTTCCGATGAACATTGGATCGGGTCGCTGGACATCATGTCGAAAATTGGGACGATCCCGACAATATCGGGACAGGTGGCAACCCTGATAGCAGCCCTAAATTAATTGTTAGAAACGAAAGGAAGAGGAGTGGTCAGAGATACTGAGTAACGGCCAATAAATATACAGGAAAATCACGTAAAAGGTCGTCAATCTCTGATTTCAGAGAAGAGAAACGATCACCATAAAAGTAAGTTCTTTAGTTGTGATGCATTTTCTTTTATACTCGGAAAAAACATTTACTGCTGCAGTTAGATATACCATAATTATCTAAAGTACATCCAAGCAAAAAAGAAATGCTTCAAAATGCTAATTGGATCTTAAGTAAAAATGTCTAAATTTATAGCTAGGAGCTTCGATCCTAATTAAAAGTTGTGATTTGTTTTAAAGTGACTGAAATCCACTCTCGTTCAGAAAAGGACACAAACAACTTTTATTTCTCCTATTCATTTACTGCTCATGCATCTTATTTACTACCAATTCCAATAAGGGATTACATAAGTTTTCATTCTTCGTTCAACACAGTATAATTATGAATTTCTTGTGTACAACATACTGCGACAGAAAAGCCTTTGGTTATAAATTCTTTAATATTTTAAATAGTTGCTAGAGGTCTGTAGTTTACAAATATTGTGCTTTGCCTAATTTCATAATGTTTCGGGAAAAAAATCAGAAAGTTCAGAAATTATCTAACAGTACGAAAAGTATACAGATTACTCCTTGATAGTACCTCCCTCTTGGAATATATCAAAAGCCAGTGGTGTGCAACCTACGGCCCGCGAGCCAGATCAGGCCCACAGCTGTTGCTATTCCGACCCGACATATACGTTGCATTTCCTTACCGTCGAAAAGGGTTTTTGTTTTAATTCTCCTTCTTAATCTATACATGAAATTAACTTTTCTCAGCTGACAAGCAAACATACCGATGGGTCAGAAAAGAATTGCATATTTTTTTTTTCTTCCGTCATGATTAGATTGTCAAAATATGTGCGCATTAAATTTTGGCCACTCGAGGGCAAAAAGTATGGAAATACCCTTATGTTCTTAAATTTCTGAAACAAAAAGGAAAGCAAATACATAGTAATGGGTACTGGATGGAAGGTCCTGCCTGTTGGAGAGTATGGTCTTCATGGCCGCCATCTTGAAGTCCGACATATTTAATCCCTATTGATATTTTTTTTAATGGGAAGGGGGTGGTGTGTTATGTCATTCTGGGCTAGAATTTTATGAGAAATACGTTTCTGAAGCCAGTTTTACTGTAAAGGTATTATTGTGGGAGCTAAGGGCATGTGGCGCTGATAGAGTAATGTTGCAATAGTTTTAAATCACACTTTTTTTGTTTTGAAATAACGAAGGAAATGAAACTCAAATGAATATACGAGTAAATTATTTCTGGGTAAAATGCCTTACCGATATGGATTTGTATTCATTTCGTTTTAATTTCTTCCATTATTTCAAGACGAAATCGGTGTTTTCAAGCTATTGTATCATTACCCGCATAGAAGTCGCATATAGTCTTATCTCTCATAATAATATATTTACAGTAAAATTGACTTCAGCAACATATTTCTTGTAAAAATCTAGCCCAGAATGACATGTTACATGACCTCCTTCCCATTTAAGAAAATCAATCGAGATTCAATATGGCGGCCATGAAGAGTATTTCCACCCAGTACCCATTACTATGTATTTGCTTTCCAATTATTTCAGCAATTTAAGAAACATAAGGGTATTTCCACACTTTTGAACACTTTCCACAGACAGAGTTTGACTTTTATATAAATCATCGTTAATCTCCCAAAGTAATTGCACTCGAGTTGCCAAAATTTGCATGCTCACATAATTGACCTTGTAATTATGAGTAAAAAGATACATATACAATTATTTTGTGTCCCAACAATATATTTGTTTGTGAGAAAAGACAGAATGCAATCCATATTAATAATAGAAAATTATGTTAAAAATTGTAAGTACCGAAATACTACTTTAATTCTTTGATTGTGGCCTCTTTTTACGAATGTATTTTTACAAACATTAATTGTCTGTTTGTGTGAAGAATTTTCTTGTGTTTGCAACATTAGCGTTTAAAAGCTGCAATTAAGCGTCGCGCACGATGTGTATTTACGTCAGAGGATGCTCTGACCGGCGAAGATCCTGCTAAATTTTAATGTGGCTCATGGGCAAGAACAAGGTTAGGTAAAACAAGGTTGGGCATCACTGTCATAAGTAATCCAGAACATTATTATCAAAGAGAAAAGCAATAAATAAGACGATTCAACATTAAAGGATGTTAGTGAATTCTGCGTATGATGCGGTTCACCTGATTTACATGTGAAGTTGTTATTGGATAGGACGTCTTTATGAGAGAAACATTTAGAATATGTAGCTCTCTTCCAAATAGAATGTAGTATTTCTCGGTACGTACATTAGAAAGAAAAGATGAAATTAGATCATCATATAGTGCAATGTGTTATATATTTTCATCCTTGTTGATTTTCGATTGCTATTAGCACGCTGTAGATCACCCCCGCCATCTTGGTACGCACCTTCCATTGATTTACAAAGGAATTGTTTTACTCATTTTATGCCTCTCGGATGTAGAATATTTAAGTTCTGCTTTCATAAAATTTGTCTTGGTGGTTATTTTGACTCTTCTATAGTTTTGGTTTGTGAAGTTTCTCCAAATATATAATTATAATGTATTATTAATAGTTTGCTATATAAATCACAATATGCTAACGGGAAATTATACTGTTCCTGTGTAAAATATTGCATTTCTATAAAGTAGCATGAGTAAAAGAGAGCATGACGATAAACTGTGCGAAAACAGAAGTTAAAACTACACTCCTGAAAAGTATAAGACGAGTAAAACAATTCCCATGTTAATCAATGGAAAGTGCGTACCAAGATGGCGGGGGTGATCTACAGCCTTAACTTGAAAATCTACAACTAGATAATCTTATACCGGATATTTTGTATTCTATTGAAGTCTACGAGTTCCAATGCGGTGGGGTGAAGAAGGTATTCAGATTCCAAAGACTAACATTTATTTGTACTCTTGGAGTGAGCAGTTCATTACATGAGTTTGCTGGCTTCGTAATGGATAGATATTGACAAGTTTGAATTACTATAATTCATTTAACTACCATAAGTAACCCTTTCTTTAGTCATTCAAATCGACTATTAGCCACATCATTGGCGAGTCACCATTACTTCAAGTTATCTTGTCAAGCGAATTTCTTGAGTGAATGTAATATCGTTTTAATAATCCGTTTATAATTGAAGTAGAGAAGTTCGTATTTTTCCTAGATCATCAACATTGCAACCACTCAAACCTCGGTTTCCGGGGAGTTCCCCCGGATCAAGGCATTGATTCTCGGTTTATCTTCATCCCGGTTTCAAGAATAAATATATTCGGAAAATGTTATTGTTTTTATTAGAAAGAAAAAATCGAGATTGACATTCTGTCTAGGGCTACTAAATATACTCTTTTCAATAGTCCTAATTTTGTATTCTCTGTTTTTTTCACTAAATTCTCGAAATGTACTCTTTCTGTAATTTTTCTTTTCTAAACTCACATTAGGAATTTTCTGATTGACTTATTATCACTTATCATTTCTGGATTCCAAGTTCAAGAATAGTGTAATATTTCAGTAGTGGTGAGGGGGAAAAAAAGTACCCAAATTTACTTACTGTTGCAGCAAGGAAGAAGTGGAATTAATTATCTTGATTCTCCCCGAATCATTGCAAGAAAAGTAAGGTCACCTTAGTATTTGGTGAATGATAAAGTCTGACGGATGTAGCTGTAATCAACGTTAGTTTCGATGCCAAATCACCTTAATGTCTTGTAAACTGAATATGACTGATTTTATTATCGATACACCCCATAAATAAAAAGGTAAAACTTGAATACTATACTTTGTTATGCACGAAGCAATGATTCTCAACTTACTGGAGTATTTTCTAATAACATTTGACTGCGGCTAATCTCGGGTTATCTAATATCTTTCAAATATTGCTTTGTTCCTTGATTCCAGCCGTATACACATTGTTGTTCCTTGTTTTGTTCCAAAACAATCGTTGGAATAAAGCACTTTTACTTACCTGTTAGTTGATTCTTAAAACAAAAATATTTACTGAGTTAGTCCCCCCATCTCTGATATTCTGACAGTACTTTTCCCAGTAGCACAGACACGTTGGCCGCTGACGGGACCCATATCGTACAACATCGTTAATGCAGGTGGGTGGGTAAGCGGCCCCGCTTGAGCCCACGTCGAAGGATATGGGAACGACATCGATTAATGGCATCACTAATTTATATTTTCTAAAACTATAGTAAGTGTTGTGCAAAGAATAAATCGATTTTCTAGAAAACATTTTGTTCATAATGAATAAACTAAAATTAAAAAAATAAAGCATTCTTCACGGAATAATATCGACCCATATCTGTAATCCATGTTTATATTAATCAACGTCGATCTATATAGGCAATCGCTGTTTCTATTGCAAAACGGGTTCGCTTTCTGCTAGTATTTTGTTCTCTGTGTAAGGAACTTAGCATGTAACTCGGCTTGGTGTTTTGTTTTGTTTGAAACTGTGTAAGGAATTGTATTTGCAACTACTATGACCCTTCAGTAAAATGTGAAACTTTATTACGTTGTAGCAAGATCTCTTGTTTGTTGTATATGACTATATACGGTGTACTTGAAGATATCTTTGTTTGTAGTAGCCTATATAAAGTGAACTCAATTATGTTTATGAAAACATAAAAAAAATGGCGTACACTATAGAAGGTAACTAGGGTAAATATGGCAGCCTGAAAGTTGGAACTCAGCTTAAAATGGATTCGTAACTACGTACATCTCAGAGGGATCAAACCTGTGATTCCGACTCCCTTCGAAAGCAATCATTTCAGAGTTCGTATTGAAATTCCGTTCTTATGACGTCATCTTGATCCTATGAAAGGTTGTGGAAAACCACTAGCAATTTACTTTTTTTTCCATATCAATATACGACGTTGAACGATATCGATACCCGATATTGAGCAACACTGATGACCAATATTGAACGATATCATTGACCGATATATTTAGCGATGACAGTGATCGATGATGAACGATTTCACTGACCAATATTGGCCAAGACGTTTACCATCTAATATGGGTAAAATGACATCGAACGATGTCGATCGATGTTAATTTCATTTTGTCCGTATTTGTTGACGTGAATGTGTTACTGGGACTGGATTGAACAAGAACACACTTTTAATGAATAAAATAATAAATGACAACATTCTTTGAACAAGAGAGGGGTTGTGGTTGCAAATGATTTTAAACCACACCGTCCTTTACTTTCCTCTTATTTTGTAAATAAACAGCTACCTTGTTCCTTTAGTCTTGAGGAAAAAGACAGTAAACCATTAATCCTGTTTATCGTACGTAGAAGTTCCCTTGTACCTTGTTTCGTGATTTTCGTTCCTTAGCGTTGCTGGTCCGTTCGCTAATGCCAATGTGACCTACCTAGTTAATGGGTTCTTTGGGTTGCTTTTAACTTATTTTTTTTGTTTTGTTTCACTTGCTCTGATCGTAAATGCGCTCCTTTTTCTTACAGTTGTAAAGCCACTTTGTATGAAGAGATTTTGTTAGTAAACACCAGAGATCAAAGGCACTTAAAACAACTTTAGACTAAGTTCTTATTTTAAATACTTAAAAATTAACAGAAGACCTTGTCTTTGCATATCTTTTTAAAGATTTAATTTTTAATTTTATCGATCATGATTCTTTCCGTTTCTTCCTTTGCTGTCAGAGAAGGAATTCTACAATAATTTTTTTATTCGAAAGAAAATTTCGTCACATATAAACGTCGTGAGATCCGTAGATTATCCTCCGCACGAAAAAAAAAAGTAGTTTTAAATAAGTCAAGATTTTGCTAGGTTAATGGACAAAAGGGATGCAGGTAACCTACTGGTCGTTTACCACGACCCTTTCGAGACATGAAAGTACCAATACTGTAAGTAAATGGTAACCAATTGAAAAAGTTAAACAGAAATCTAGGTAAAAAAAAACTCATGGGTAGTCAGTTACCTACAAGTTGAAGAAATAAACAAAACACTCGGTTAATTTAAACAACATGATTGACCTACTGCTCGGTTAGGTGAAGCGTTTAAGGTACAGGTAATTTTTTAACCTTGATGATGGTTAGGTGAACCGAGTTTCGGCTATACGAGATGGTGGTCATTGAACTCTGAAGGTCTTCCACATGGAAGTTCTGTATCAACGCCAAAACTTCAAGGTTAACCTTGGGAGGTAACCTAGCAACCCGAAATTTAGGAATGTGGTGTTACGTAAATTATTATTAACATTCTGTTAATGAGTAAGTGTAATATGCAACACTGAGATTTATGTAATGAATATCGCAGTAGCGCAAATCTCTTTTAATACAAACACATTATCGGCCGGAAGTTTCAGTGTTCCGTAGCAAATCAAGGTGGTCGAGCGGACTAGTGCGATAGTCAATCAACCCTAAGATCGTGGGTTCGAATCCGGCCTCGGTCATGGATGTTTGTTTGTGTTGTGTGGTATATGTGTGATATTAACATAGATTTACGAGAGAAGAAGTTACACAAGTTCAAACAGGTATAAAAAGTTGAATAAATCGCCCACTTTGGCAAACCAAGTTTATATAAAAAAGTAGAGTCGTTAGCGATTCAGACTGTCATGCGTAAGGTTCCAGATTCGAGCCCAGTCCGGCGTTATTTTTTTTTCTGAAATAACTTTAATTAAGAAACATGTATTGTAAATCATAACAATAACTTGCTTGCAGACGATTTTACAAATCTTCGTTGGGATGGGTTAATAAAGTAACTGAATACAGTTATCTATCAGAACCGTTCAAAATAACCTACGTACAGGGTTAGATCAAGCCGCTGGATCTAACCTTTTTAGCTGGATTGCTCTGGACTCTATATTTATCAACTCACTCTGTTATATTAACTCATTTTTGGGGTGCTAGTAATCTTTTATTTTATTTATTTTTTTCGTGCAAAGGAGTAGAGTAATTGGGTTGCATAGGCCCCTATATCTTTGGTTTCGTTGAGTTCAGGGGCTTAAGGGTTACTGGATTTTGCATATAACTTACGCCCTTATGGCTTGAACGCGACTGTAATATGTATCCCCTGCCAGATCTAGGTGAGTGATCTAGTATAGTCGCCTGGTAGTTAAAATAGTCCCAGTTTCAATTTCCAGTTAGTACCTCAAAATCCGGTCTCGACCTTCGGATATTATCTTCAAACTGTTAAAAGGAAAACGAAACTACTGTTTTAGATGAGGAAGCCTGCTTCAGAGCAAAATATTCAGCAGTAAGATCAAACTGGCCTCGGTAGTCTTGAGGTATTAGGCGTCAGGTTAGTGTCCAACGGGCTGGGGCATGATGTCTGTGGATTTTAAAAGTCTTACACTTATAATTGGAACAGGCCGAAGTCAATAGTTACTAGACCTCCAGTTCGCCAAAAGATTAACACGCTTCCTTTCTGTACGCGTCGTCATGGGCACACTGAACGTTCTGAACCATGTTTAGGGAAACTCTAGCTCCCTTCCTTAGAAGGTCAGCAACTTTTTTGAGAACGTTAATTACAATTCAATCAAACAATGGCTACTAAAACGCCCCAACGAAAATAAAGTTAATCAAAGTCAATCATCAGCATCACGTAGAATATATTTCTCCAATAACTATAACAAGATCGAAAGTTTTACGACAGCTATGGAGGTCTCAAGATCAGAAATCCTGACTGAAGTTTAACTGGATTTTCTTAATCACAGAAGATGAATGTTCGTCTCATATCTTCAGTAAAGACCAAAACACAGGATTACCATGCTTTTTTAAAATCAGAAATGCAATAAAATACACCATTTTAAGGTCTGTATTCTAATAAAGTTGCAATATTAAAAAACGATTTAATCTTATATAAAAATGCAAAACGATAAAGGATAGAGACATACGATTTGCAACATATCGAGTATCTTCATACAAGCCTCGTCGCCTGACTTTCAAACACTTCACACAAAAACAACAACGGCATTCTGGTAAGGCGATGTTCACATAATTTCCTAGTGAATTCTCAATATCTGCATACAAACGACTCGGTGATAAAGTAGTCTGATCTTCGGTGAACCAATCACAGAACGTCTTCTATCCCGATAAGATCCTAGAGCCAACACCAACACTAAAACATATACTAGTGTATGCATAGAACGCGCTGTGTTGCTAGCAGACGACATTTACTGTGACAGACAATAGGTGGTACGACTACAGTAACGTTCAACTTCAACGTCAGCACTGTGACATAATCTGAAAAACACTTTAGCGTTCTATTATCGAGGAAAAGCTCAAAAGTTATAACAGCCTGATTCGGTGACCTCGATCATCAGTTATATTAAAAAAAAGTACATTTAAAAAAAATACATTTACATTCTTATTTAATTCGCACATAGGTAATAAGCGAGTGACAACAAACTTATAGCACTGCCTGGATTCAAGTGTGACGTCACGAACCGGAAAGCGGAAGTGCGCTTTCTTTCCAGAACTTTCGGTGCGGAGAAGAAAAAAAACGGGAAACAGAACAACTGGAAACATGGCTTAACTGATTTGCAGATTACAGTAGCTGTGATAGTAATTGTCTATTTTGGAGAGAAGTGCGGACAAAAAGTTACAAATGTATATGCAACTGGTGAGAAAGATTATTGTACGCCATGTTAGTTTTAAAATTGCAAAGAATTGAACATTGAAATAGTGTTGTTGGGTAAGAACATATAGAAGTCACTAGGCCATTGTTTAGTCACATGGTCGCTACATGTCAGAGACATACCGACAGCAAAGAAGATCACTGACCAGGAAAACTCAAACCATGTCAAAGAAAATAAGATATTGAATAAAATCCCAGAATTTAATAAGCTATTTTTATAAATTCCGTGTATGTCGTCAGTTCATACCAGGTAATGTCTAACCTGACTTAACGTAGAAATACAAAGTGTTAGGGTGAACTTCTTAATCAATAAGTTCTACTGGAGGATTGTTGACTATAGTGTAGTAGTGACGTTCGTATATGTACACATAAAAGTACAAGGATATAGTATTAACACACTGCATAGAAGTTTTGTCTTGCTTATGTGCAAAGGAAACACTGCCCAGAGTAGTACCGGTAACTGACACGTGGGACTGTTGTATGATCTACCCTTGTATACCTTTCATTCTGATAGTATATTCAGTCCCAATTCTTTTCAGACCATCCTGAGAGCACTCTGGAGACTGGTTAATCAACAATCGACATAAATGCAGGTGTAATCCATTATATTACATAATTCCCTTTCAACGTACAAGTGAATGCAGGTTTTGGTAATTACGATTGCATCGTTTCTATGTTTATGTCACTGCCTTAACGGAGTGCTGCGCATTTATATAGCGCTCAGGGCACTTTACATATTCCTATTGTAATAAGTAAGTATCTGTAGGTGAAAGCATAGCGACGCCTTCCCTCTTCTCTTAAGGAAAACAGTGTTGAAATATATTTTCTGATCAGTAAGTTATGCAGCGAATGTATTTCCAGAAAGGGTTATGGTGTCGTTCAGTTACAAATAAGTAAAGCAGTATCAGACATAGCTCTAAGGATATTGAAGGCTTGATGCGTTGCTGAAGAAGTAGAGGAAATCTAAA
>JAGDQP010040936.1:3414-17103 GCA_022664845.1 Lepisma saccharinum | reverse complement strand
CTTCCTTTCTCTTTTCTTCGTTCAGTCTCCTGTTACACTTCCCATTTTTCTGTATTGTTTCTTTACTCCCCTTTTCGTTTCACCTTCATTATTATTATTATTATTCCCCCTCTGTTTCTTTAATCTTTTATTCCTCCAGGAAGCCCCGAACTGCTCCTAGTAACCTTCTCACTTTCTTCTTCATTTGATGTTTTCTCGCTTTAGTCATCTACATGAAAAGCCTAGAAAGTAATCGAAGTGGCCAAAAGAGTATCCAAATGTAATTATCGAAATAGAATCAATGTCGTTTTTCAGAGTGTTTCTTTGCACGGAAGGGATTGAATATCAAAGTTATGTTTTCTCCAGTAAGTAATACAAGTATATTGAAGAAAAACAGAATATGAAGGCAGATATGAGAAGCTTGTCTTTCATTTAATATATATGTTAATATACCTTTTTTACCATTTTATATACATAAGATGATAAAAAATGAAGGAAAAAGGAATTTACATGTTCGAATACCAAGACAGGTGTACAGGAAATTTACCATTCAAAAGAAAAGCGGTTACGTTTAACAAAAGCGTTTTCACATGCTAGGAGAGAAAATGGATAGAGCGGATAGGAGCGAGACTTTTGGATATAAATTTAAGAAGGAGCCGAGCAACCACGCTGAAAGATTTCAGATGAACTGGCCCCAAAGCAGTGAAATACAACATGTTAAGAATGCTTTCTCCTTGGGAAATAAAGAAGACCCCATCGTTTTCTCTTTTCCTAACGTTTTTAGACATCTCCAGCTACAATAAGGTACAATCAGATCTTTCCCACTGTGATGCTGATTCGAGATAATGGCCATGGCCAATAAAAATCGAAAATTTCGAACATTTAAATTTCAAATAGCTCTCACCCATAACAGCATTGAAATCTCACATTTTTTTTCATTTCACATAATTTAGTTTCACAATAAACTTAAAATTTCACGAGAATGTATTTTGCCTTGTTGATGCTTAATTGAGAAAATATACGTCAAAGCATACAAAAAGGGGTTTTAGTTCTTTTCTTGTTGCCACTCAATAATGGAAAGCAACTAGAATTTTTGAATAGTCATCATCAGCTAATATAGTACTATCACTATATGTAAACACAAACCTGGGATAATGCAGCTTTACAAAGCTATAGCATTCTGAAGTAGGCCTTGTTTACATTTTCACAACAAAAGAGGTCCGTGACCCTGAACTTTAGGGGTTCATACTGCACAGATGATTTTTTTCCAAATGCATAAAATTGCACAATGTTAATCTCTCATGACCTACTTACATATATAAAAAATAGGATAATAAATAAATATCACATGTATCATACCATGTCTAAATGTCTAAATAATTGTTTTTAAAATTTCAAAAAGTTGTTTAAGTTACAAAATTTCAGAATCTTCGGGCTGTTGGTTTCGGACGAAAGAAGAGGTGTCAACGACTATTTAGGAGACACTGACTGTGTATGTTACGTAAAATGCACAAAGTTTTGCCTAAAATGATACGAATGTTAGCACAAATCTGAAGTATCGAAGTGGGGCGAACCCTCTCCTTGATATATTGCGCAACCGCTGAATCCTATATTGTTACAAAGAGACCACAAAACAAATCTGTTTTCTAGTCGGACCATGAAATGATAACATTTTTGAAACATACGAATAAAAAGAAACCATAGAGGAAAACGGAAAGGAAACTGTATTTATATGAAGATAACAAATAAATACTGTACACTGTTCGGAACAACGCACCTGGGAAGGGGGCCTCTGGTCCTCTAAACACTCCCCTAAGTCAGTTCTTATACTTTTGGATTCCTTCTCTTGTTTTATCTCCACATTGTTTTCTTTCTTCACACCTTCACACCTTTCATTTCCATCGGCTTCAAGTAAACGTTTAACAATTTCTATAGATAAATTAATTTCATCGTAGCTTAATTTCTTTATAAGCTGATCTATGTCGTCCTCGGGATCTGTTCCACTCGAACTGCATGGCTGAAATGCAAAAACAAAGCAGTTAGAAATAAACGTTTCTAAAGTTTATCAGTTAAGCAGCAGAAAGTATTCGACGACTTTCAGCTTTTATTAGTCTTAGAAGTCGGTAATTGTAGGCTTATGTAAGAAACTGACTGTCAAATAGAATTGCAATTTCTGCGCACTCAAACTTATATCTACAGTTACATGGAGCTAAACTAATATTCACATCAAAGAATACTAAAATGAAAAATAAACCATCTGATAGAATAGCTCGAAGTTACTGCATCATGATTCCAATAAGCCACACGTGTCCAAGCTTAAGTGATAATAAGAACATTTTGTTTAGGTTCTATTTAAGGCACCAGAAAACGTACATATCCAAAAACTATTAGCAACGACTAACCGAATATTTTTACGGCAAATATTTTAATACTTTATTTCATCTGCTAGAAATTCAAAATAATATGGGCTGATCTCGTTCCAAGGTAAAGCAAAATACCTAAAGCAAACTTGTGTAATTAAATTTACGCTTATAAATTTATCTCCACATTGTTTTCTTTCTTCACACCTTGGTAAATATGGTAAATATGTACCAGCTAATTCTACATTTTAATGTGATTTTCTACAATACTTTGAAATATATTTTATTACAGGATTTACGGTCGTTATATACTTTTGGAGAACGGAAGCTTATATTTTACAACATTATAACTCGGAATCCTAGTGCTTAAAAATACTCTGAACTTTATTTTTCTCGGCTGTAAAAATCACACATGTTTCAGTAAAACCAAATAATAGCTGAGCAAAGGAAATACGTTTTATTATCAATGTAAAAACGTGTAAAAGTTTCACCAACTAACAAAAAACCTGGTTTCATCAGACATATTAAATCACATAAACAACACAACATCTAGGGACACAGCTATCTCCAGTTCCTGATTAGGACCCCTGCCAGCCAACCCCGTACCGACTGCGAAAACTGAATTTATAATTAACAACAACCACTGGTTTCCTCTCTACCCGTTTCTACTACATTTAAGCATGCAATACCAAATTAAGCCTTGTCCTGTAGAAATTAATTTATAAGTGATGTAAGAAAATTAAGTAAAAAGAAGGACAGAAAAATAAAAAACAAAGGAACTCTAAACTAAACATGAAAAAATTTTAACTTTAACACCAAGAATAAAATTTAGTTCTTTAATTACTTTAATTAAAGTTCTTTAATTACTTATTCCAGTGTTCATCAATTTCAAGTCCCGAGTTCCAGTTTTAATTCAGTAAATATACTGAATTAAAAAGGATTTTTTTTTTTTTACTCTTCAAGTCACTTCTTTCTCATGTAAGTAAAGTATTATTGTTGATGATGGTAAGCTTTGTCAATTCTATTTTTGTCATTGGTTTTCATACGACTTTTTGACACCTTCAGGTTTTCGTGTCAGATACTTTCTCTAATAAAAACCTTATGGGTAGTCGAGTATTCATGTAAATAGTGCTTTTCACACTGTCCGGTTCAGATTTACATCACGGAAAAATCTAATAGCAATCGGATAGGCTTCCTGGCGGATAGTGGAATCTCCGCAGCAATCCACTCGTTCACTATCAGGTATTCGTCGAGTTTCATTGACAGGTTTTCAGTGCTAATGGCTGTGTTTACAAGTACAAGTCTTCCATTGTTTCAAGCAAATCATGTATACGATGGATATTAATAGTAAGAAAAAATCTTTATTTTCTACGTTGTATTACTTGTTATTTAGTTTTTACATATGCTAACTTGGTAGCAGAGTAGACTAAATACGTGTAGACTCTCTATCCAAACATCTATCGTGTCGATATTCATTGAAAATAGAATGTACATGACGAATTCTCATGTGTTTTTTTTTTTTTTTTTTTTTAAAGTTTCAAGTTGTCTCATCCAAGTATGGCCCTATCCTCCAACAATTTCTGTATATTACAGCCTGTGCGAGAGTGTAAGACAACAAGCCTCATTAACAAACATATTTTGTGTTTTGGAATGTAGCATAAGCAACGCAGAAACTTAAAACAAAAATTTCTTTGGGTTGTTTCGAGTAAATTTATCGATTTTACAGGAAATTATAATTTTCGAATGGAGTTAATTACAATGTTGAGAGGTCACAAGTGTCGCCGAAAAGAATCCGGCGCGTTAAATAAGGTTAGTAACCACTGCTCTAGGCTCCTCACAACTGTTGCCAGACACTTCACTAACGAAGGACAGTCCATAATATCTTTATTAGTAGCAAAGCAAATCAGATACATAAGAAAACAATTCTTAAAAGAGACGAAACCAAATACTTCACCACATTGAAATAAATTTAAAAAGTGTGTCTGTGCCACTGGACGTTTGTGCAGCCATGCTAGAAAGCACTTAGTTTTCGTAGATGTCTCTGTGATAGTAGATCTATTTTTATGTTTCTTTTCTCTATGTTAACTCAAAATGACTTATTTTTTCTTCTTTCTTTTTCTCACTATGTCTGCTTAACAACGTCGCTCCAAACCATCACATGACAACGATCACACTAATTGGAAAACCGTACTGCAGCGGAAAGAGATGTTCTAACAGGACTTGGTAGAACCTGAAGTGATTTTTCTCTTGAGTGAATTTTTCATCAGGCAAAAACTGACAGGAAAACATAATAGGATGCAAGTAGCGTTAAAGTCACAATGTCCTAAATCATCTTCATCCACCATAAAAAAAAAAAATTACGTACTTATGACTAACTGCTCCCTTCAAATACTACAGTACACAGAATACGAGCTCTTAGCATGTTAACTGAACTTACCAACGAATTATCTTTAGACATTATTGGCTGAGGACGAAAATACTCCGCTCAAGACTAAAGATTACTAAATATCAGACGATGAGGATACAGAGAATTGGCTTGTTTTCTGATATTTGAAGATTATTCGTAACTTGATCAGGAGGTTGAATACTGGATTATAAATTTGGCTCTCCTTGTTTTCCCTTGTGTGCTTCCTAGAATGCCTTCTCCTCAGTTTTCATCAAGGTAGAATTCCAATGATTTTCAACTGAACTGGCACTCCTAGTTAAAACAAAAAAAGTTCGATCATCAAACAAGTATTATCGATTTTTGAGGACATTTAAATGTTGCTATCACTGTAAAGCTCAAGGAAAGTTCTACCTATTTCTCATCTAAGATAGGTCACAGCACATAAATACTAGTAAAATATAACAAAAAAGAGCAGAAATTGGAATTTTCGAGAATTTGACTCACAGAATACTAATATTCCGATCTCTCATTAAAACATTTCGAGACAACAAGCCAGAAATATTTCATGATTTGTGCCTGAAACAAATTTCTATAGAAGGACCTATTCTTTTGACAAATATCCGTGATTATTTCATGCTAGTGCTAGATAATTCTGTACCTGGGAGCTAGAAGCGCGTAAGTCACTAATCCTTGTTGTCCAGAAAATAGAAAAATATACTTCCTTTCATATAAAAACTAAATAACAGACTTGCCTAACAACATTATTAGCACGTTTATAACAAGAACTGAACAAACATTATTTGAGGCCTTTTTTGATGTTGTACACAATTGTACTTATCACATTATCGCCAAAATTGGAGTTACGCGCTTCTAGCTCTCAGGAACAGAATTTATGCTGCTGCCTCTAAGAGAGTATATGCTCTTGTACCTAGCAAACGAACTGCAATACAAAATATCCAATTGAAGTGGAATCTTTGTGAATCCAATTGACAAAATACTTCAAACGGCATCTCTAACTGAATATTTTTTAAAAAATCTTTATTTTCGCCTTTTTTATTCGTGTTTTAATAAGTGACTAAGAGAAAATATTAGAGTCTCTTAAACAGAACAGAGCTCGATTCAACTCAACTGATATGTTACCCAAGTTAGATTTCGTATCTACACAACACTCACTGCCTGAAGCTCCCTACAGAGTGGCATATATTATTGCTAAGGACAAAGAACCACATATTAGTTAGACTCTACTAAAGTCTTGTTACATTCAAAGGGTTGAAATTGTTTTTGGAGAGCAACAGAAGAATCAGATCACTCAAAGATCTCTGTCAAATAACATCATCAGAGCAACAATTTAGATATATCTGATATTTTCCCTCAATCAATTGAATTCGCTTCTGGGATTTATTCGCGGGACATCTATGGCTCAGGATGAGATAGGGCAGGGAAAAGATGTAGAAAAAAGTAAGCTAGGGCCTGGCAGGGAAAGGATGTAGAAAAAAGTAAGCTAGGGCCTAAGTTGAAGGAATCATTTCGGCATTTTCCTATGTTCCTTACTGTGACTGTATCACGACGGTCGGCCGCTGCTTTCGAACCCAAGAGTCTTCCGAATGCGAAGCCAGAATTGACTCAATGCTTATGTTCCTCTTTCTACGTTGCAGAAATCCCGAACATCTAACCATCCTCATCAATCAAGCATCCTTACTCCTCCGAATCTCAACTATTTTATCTCATACCGGAACACATTTCACATCACGGTCGCACATTTGGCGGAACTTTTCGTGTCAGGAACTTGAAAATTCTCAATCCTAATTCACTTGCCACAGTTAGGAAGGGATGGTAGCAGATGCATAAAGAGGTATCCTCTTAGCCAATGCTGAACATGGCCTCCTGTATGTCACTTTCATGCATTCCAATACTTCATTATTTCCGATGCTTGCTTCACCCTTTCTCTTATTCCTTCCGTTTGATAAATTACATATTAATTATTATTACCAATCCGCTGTTTCTTAAACCTCTTTATTCCTCAACTCCCGATTACTTTCCTCCCTTCATTCCGTTCACCTCTTTTCCTTTAGTGATTTTTCCGCTTTCATGACCTGGTCACGTTGTAACCCAGCTGTAAGTTGGCAACAGCTCATCACTTCTGTGCATCTCTCTTTCGTTTCTTGGCGAAATGGGTTGGTCGAAATCAAGTCTTCCTATTCCTGTTTGTATTTCCAATCATATAAGTAACATTTTTAACCTTATTGTATTATAGTAACTGTACAGAGTGTAACAAGACCTCGGGGGTAACTTCGGGGTGAGTCCAAATATTGAAACAAGAGAAAAAGTGGAAATTCAGCAGCGTTTCAGAGATACAAGATGCCGAAAGCGTCGTAAAATAAAATTTAGGGTATAATAGTTTTAAAACACGAACAATAGATATGTGGCTGAATGTTACCGTCAAAGACATCAAGCGAACACAAAATGAATATTCCGTAGTAGTGCAAGAGATTCTCTTCAGGAACAAGGAAATTCCTCTAAGTTTTTTGACGGAAGGTTGCAATGAGCAGGAGCTAAACGACTTTCCGTGTGAGTAAATATGGCATACGTCATCACCGGCATCGAAACGGGCAATGATATTCAATCTCTTTGATAACAAATAAACAAATCGTTCGATGAAAGTAGGCAATTCTTACTCGTGATGGTTAGGCAACTTTCCTTTTAACAAAATCGTTCAGCTATGGAATCTGCTTGAGATATTGACTTGGCGCAAACGAATTATAAGTTTCTGTTGAACAGATGTCCACGCTAATTTTGACCCATTCACGCTTATTATCTTTGGTTCAGAGAATTTCTGGTAATTCCCTAGTCCCTTTACTGAACTTCGGAATATGGATTGTTGGTTCGTGCAGGTTTAGTAAAGTCTCTGTCGGTAATATCCCGCCTCAGCTCTAGTGTTCGTAGTTTTAAAACTATGACGTCCTAATCCCCACACAATCATGTTTGCCACCGCTTTCGACATCCTGTATCTCCGAGAGGCGACGGAATTTCCAATTCGTTCATTAACAATTTGTCCTTGTTTCAATATCAGGACCCACATCCCGAAGTTTTCCTCGATGGCTTGTTACACCCTGTATACAATAATCTTAAAATTACTTAAAGACGGTGTCTAGCGCAACGATGGTTTTCTGTCGTTGCTTCAACTAACTAACCTCACTGCTTAATTTCTTAGAGCAACGACGGATTGCTCACGCAGATATAGACGGAAGCGATCTGAGAAATAATGGTTACGGTGAAAAATTATCATCATGGGATGGTGCGATATCAATTAATATCCACCCTCACCTCTGAGGGGAGTGGGCAAAAGGACACATCCTTTTACACTTCTTAAAGAGCACTGTGAAAAAATGAAGGTGCTTGTAATAAAATAATTTTGTTAATTAATAGAGTCAATTATGAAATGTTAATAATTTTAAGTGGTTTGCTTAAAGCAATTGATGTATTAGAAATTTGTTTCTTTGAAGCACTAATTCCTACGCAAATTCTCATGGATTTCACTTAAAACTGCAAACGGACCCTGGCCTTCAGAAACTGGTGTCGACACGAAGTATGGCAATTATTCGCTACGAACACACAATTTTTATGTACCGTACTTTCTGTGAAAATAATAATAATAACGGCTTGAGTGTAGTTCGAGCTTCCTTTACGTAAGCAATAAGTTTAATACCTGTAACGTAAACTAACCTAACCTGAAGTGAGTAATCTATAAAGAAAGAACCAATTTTGAATCACTGCAAACCAACTTAGTCAATATGGAATGCTCAAATCACTGCCAGTAGCAAACTAAACTCAATCCAGAATTTCCAGCTTCCCAAGCCATACATAACGGAAAGGTGTTGAGAACGTCTCTAACTTATGGCTAACATTTAGAACATTTTGTTGTTCTCGTGTATAAGCGCACGGGCAGTGTGAGTACACGGAAGAAGCTACGTGGTCTTGCTATTCATACTCTTTACTCCGGCAATTTACTACTTGTACTATGTGGAGTTGAATGTATTTAAACTGTTACTTTCCTTATTTCAGTTCCATCGAATGGAGAAAACCCACGCACACGGTGTTTATCAACCACAAAGGCCTCATGATGCGAGCTGGGATGGAACCACACCTCTCGTAAATAACCTCTAATATTGTCATTTGAACGAGTCTTCATCTTCCCAACGGTCTCTTTCCCTTCGGAATATCAACCCCTACCGAATATGAAATACAATATTCATTTTTTTCTGACCGATCTACATAGTTTGCCTATCCTAGTTGTCGTGATCTCATTAGTGTTACAATATCGAGCTAATTGTCTAAGTCTGTGGAGCCTCCTATGTTGAACTCTTTCCGCGTATCATTCTCAGAGCTTTATTTTCAAGCACTCAGAACCTATGTTCATATCCTCCAACTTTTGTGACCTTACAGAATTACCGTTATAATAACTGTTCCGTATGTATTGAGTTCTAACTTCCTTGATATTAAACGTGAAGCTTGTTGGCGGAAAGGAAAAATGCGTTGCCCAATACTAATCTATTTTTTATAAAATCAAATCAATGACAGTAGATTTGGATTTATTTTGTTTTTGTTTATCTTAGTATCAGAATAATTTTCGGAAATTGGGCACCATCTGAATCTTTATATATTCTTGGATTTGGATTTGAAAGTCTTCAGTTTATAGAGAAATATCTTCTAAGGAGGAAAATTGGTCTGATGTGGATTAGAACACATCGTTCAGAATAGTAAGACCGTTTCACTACATTAGTCCAGGCAAATTAACCCGTATCTAGCGTGTAGAAGGAAAAAATACTACAAAGCTAATTTCTTCTGGAAAGTATTACAGGGACCTCCGTGGCCTACCACAGAAAAATCCGCTGAAATTCATTTTCGGGAACATGGAAATTCCTAAAATCCCGGAAACATCCGCCACTTTTGATTGTTCTAATAAATTTATTTCTTTGAAATAGTATGTCAGTTGTAGAAGGAAACAAATATTTGAAGCCTAGTTTCTTCTGGGAAGTGCTAAGAGGACCTACTTGACCTACCACAAAAATTTTCGTAAAATCTACATGAAATCCCCGTACCGTCCAGTATTTTGGGTTTTGCGAAACAAATTTATTCCTCCTTAACGATTTGTCGTACGGTCATGTGGTTTGTAGCAAGTTAATACCAGAAAATATAATTTGTATATATTTTTTGCAAATTAGAACTTTTTGTATATAATTTTTGCAAATTAGAAAACAATTCCGAATAACTGTATTCATCTATAAATAAAATCATACACAAGACAGAGCTTTAAGTTATTATTCTCCCCTCAAATTCTTACTCTTATTCTTGCCCCAAATTATTGTTCTTACTTTAAACGATCAGATGGAAGCCACGCTGCTGCTGTATGACAACTTACCCATTGAGCAGTGCCTGTGACTTTCATCTGGATCCTCAAAACCCGTAACTTGAATTAAGGATAACAACTTAACGCTCTATTTTATTTTTTATTTTTAGATGAATATAAGTACTCAGAATTTTGTTTCGAATTTGAGAAAATTATATACAAAAAAAGTTCTATCTTTTTAGGTGTAACCCTCGTGTTGTACTTTCAGAATATTTTCCGCTATCAACGTAGGAGATGGATACATACAACATGAACGTACGACAAACCGTTCTACAACTGACATACTATTTCAAAGAAATAAATGTATTTGAACAATCAAAGGTAGCGGATGTTTCAGGGATTTTAGACATGTTTCCCAAAGAAAACTTCAAGGGATTTCTCTGTGGGAGGTCATGCGGTCTCTTAGCAGTTTCAAAAAGAAATCAGGATTGTAGTATTTGTTTTCTCCTTCAATTGATCTATTACACAAAAGAAAGAAATTTGTTTTAAAAATTCAAGATGGCGCATTGAGAGATTTTTGGCACGTTTCTCTCTGTGGTAGGTCACTCTCCTTAACACTTTTCTGAAGAAATTAGCTTTCTAGTATTGCTTTTCTTATTCAATCGACAAAATATTCTGAAGAAACACATTTGTTTTGAAAATTCCAAGATAGAGGATGATTAAGGGATCTTTGACATATACCCCAAGGGGAATTTTCATTGATTTTTCTGTGGTAGGATTCGAAGGTCCCTTAACACTTTCTACAAGAATCTAAATTTGTAGTATTGTTTTCCGTTTTCAACGGACAAAATAGTCGCAAGAAATTCATTTGTTTTGAAAATTCCAAGATGGTGGACGTTTAAGGGATTTTAGGTGTGTTCTCCAAGAGGGATCTTTTGCGGGACGTCCCCTTAACACTTTCCCGGTGAAAATAGCTTTCTAGTAATTTTTTCCTTCTACAACCCTAATTTCCCTATACTATAAATAAACCAAAATTTAAACACCAAAATTTGTTAAACAAAACACAAATGTCTTCCTAAACGTCGGCTTTCTGTCTTTCCTTTAACTTAATAGCCTCTAGGAGTTACGTGCGTAATCCATCATTGCTCTAACAAATGAACCTGTAAGTGAAAAAGTTAAAGCAACGACAGGAAACCCTCGCTGCGCTGGACACAGCCTAACTTAAATATGAAGGAAACTAGAAATGGTTTATCGAAAGCAACTCTACATTTCGAGGCAGTTACTCATCTTCAGTAGTAGAATAGTTTGAATAAGCTGCTAAGGTGGCAGACGCCAACATAAAAAAGACAATAGGCAAACGTGTTGTAGGCCAGCTCTGACCCGCACAATCAACCCTGCGTAGCACACTCTACGTAGCAGAAACAGACTGTTAAACCTGCGTGTCACTAATCACCGTCACCTCTCCGTGATTAATAAACCTGATGCCCCAGTTCCCGCACACGCGCAGCTGCACAACACTGTCTTTGATGCAAGTTTCCGTGTTGGCGTGATCCATTCTTCCCAACCATAAACACATCCACACAGCGTCTTTATGAAGGAGCCTTCATTCAGGGGTTGAGAGCCCTGCAATAACATTTTATCCCCTTCTTCTACCATCCACGTTCCCCTTACTTCGCCTCTAATTTTCCTTAACGCCTTACCCGTTATTTTTCATCTCAGTACCGGTACCATTTATCTTGATTATATATTAATTCCGCTGTCTCGGATTGGTTTTTCTTTCCTGCCTACTTTTTTTTATTCTGATTGACTCTACACCCATCTCACTTTTTAACACATGAAACCCTGCATTAGTCGTTTCGCAACAGTATTGTGGCCACGTAACAAATTTGTGTATTGTCTTTGACGTGGACGTGAGCCGTCTTAGATTCCTTATCTTGGCAGTTCTTAGAAACACGTCATACTACTAAAGATGAGGAACTACATCGTAACGCATAGTTACTTTCCCCTGCCCCTAGAGGATCCCCTGCCCCTTAAAGGAAAATAAAAACTATTTACGATAAATTTATACCGTACCGTAAACACGGGTTACTTGAGCCCAAAGTTTTCGATATTTGTTACAACTGTGAAAATAAAATAATGAAATAAATAAAATTTGATACTGAGTGGCTATTGGCTGAAATGTAAATTAATGTTGGTTGATAAAACAAGAAAATGTAAACTTTCTGGTCCGTCTAAGATTTATATATTACGCTTAGGTTACCCCCATCTAGTTAGTGCTTTGTTCCTTCCACAGTCCATAACAAAATGATCGGGGCAAAGTAAGAATTAGGTTCTTTAATCATAGACTTGTCCTTGTACAAAAGAGGCCAAATTTTAGTTGTGATGATACAAAAGTCAGTAAAAAAGTTATTTCTTTTCTGGTAACAAACAAAGCTGAGAAAACAAGAGTCAAGACTAAAATAAACAATGTTGCTGACAACGAAACGACTGAAAGGAACTGGCACTTAGACAAACGCAACACATTTTACATTGGAGAGCAGTATTTTGTCACGTCACAAGTTCTTGGGATATTCATCAACATTCTTCTGTAGTATTTCACATGAACCTTTTTTTTTTTACTTTAAGCAGCAAATTGCAAGACGCTTAAAATTGAATATTAAAGCATAGCCAGCCACGTACCCAGCAATTAGTTCCGGAGGGAGTCCGAAGCATTTAGGAATGGTGGTGGGTTCGGCCTAAACTGTGTTTGCCTGTATAGAAAATTGACATCATTACGCCTATTGTGTGACGAAAATTGACACACAATTCTGCATTTTATGGGGGTTCGGACCTACCCACAACATACCATACAATCTTCCTATAAGAACTTCTATACAATACAAACTGTTTACAAGCCTCTTGAGCCCATGTTAAATCTGGATGCAAGCACAGTCAGTCTGGGCTCAAGTAACCAGCTTTTCATAGGTTCAATTCAGAAGTGGTGTTCAACGAATATTTTTAAATAATATATCCTTAACACAACAAAATGATAAGTTGGGAATTAGTTTGCGGAGGAATTCATTACAAACGCACTTATCTGATTTCTAACGTCATGCATCTACTGTGCACAGATGAGAGTTACGGTTGGGAGAAATGAAACAACACACGCTGCCCTGCACTCTGGTGGAGCTTCTGCATCATTAACAACTGCTCCAGTTCTAGGGAATAGTCCCATACCAGTAAAACATCTAACTACGTAACCGTCTTTTGTTGTCCGTAGTTGAATTGCGAGCCCATGCGCTTAAGTAGGATATTAGGGCTCAAGTAACCCGTGTTTACGGTACTTAAATATTCAATTAGCGGAAAATATCGAAAATGTTCCTGGTCTATTTTATGTCTCCCTCCCTCATCAAGAAAGAGTTGGTAAATAATAAAACAAAATTGAGTACTAGTAGAAAACAATATGCAAAACAGGAAGTAAAGGAAATTTAATGGGAAACTTTAATGATATTTCTTAAGAAAGAATATTTAGAGAAAAAGCTATCAGGGAAGAAAGAAGAAAGGCAAAAGAACTGAAGCAAATGCGCAGGAAAGTTACATACAGTTGAGGCAATGTTCATGATTGGGGGGGGGGGGGG
>JAGDQP010040935.1:0-17103 GCA_022664845.1 Lepisma saccharinum | reverse complement strand
AGTTAACGCGCTAACTGGAGGTTTTAAAAACGTTTGGCAATTGCCACATGTGAAAGATGTTGCATATGATTTCAGATTTACTCTCTTCCGATGATGAGGGTGATAGAATTACATTAGAACGCATAAATTGAACGTCACGGTTCTTTACTCACATGCCGGAATACCTTCTACCTCGCGGCTGGAATACCGATCCTAGTTGCCGAAGGGCCGCGGATAGTGTAATTATCTTCGGTGGATTCCTCATCATTTTGGGTCACCGTCGGTCCGACAACTTTTGACAATATGTAGATAGTAGGTCACTGGTGTAACACTTACGATTTGCGCATGGGGTCGTTTCATACAGAAGACTCTCGTAGTTGACAGGAGGTCAGTGGAAACTTTATATAAGATTAAGTACAATGAACTTTAATAATCGTGAATCCCCTGTGTACTACTGTACGTAATTGACGACTCACATTATAGACCTTTCGTTCTCGTCTCGAGAGTTTCCCATAAAAAAGTTGGCTTGAGTGACTGATACCGGATAATTTGCATCTAGATAGATCCAGCTTACTCTTAACCAGATTGTTGACTGGTCACATTAGGCTGGCTTTCGTTTTTTAAAAAACGTAGACAATCTGTGTACATTTTTGCCGTAAACGAAATTGCGTTATAGACCCGGATCTCCTTGGAAACCAACAACTCGTTAGTCGATGAGGTACGATACCTTGGTTTAATATTTGTAACTAAGTTAAATTGGCGTACTCACGTTCGCCAAATTAAGATTTCCTGTACCAGACCTCTGAATTTGTTACGTGTTTTAAGTCATCCCTCTTGGAGTACTGATCATACAACCTTGTTATGTCTTCGTCGCTCACTTATTTTATCGAAGTTTTGTGGTTGTCATGCTTATTGCTCTGCATGTTTTTCTGCTTTACATACACTTGTTAGTGTTGATCATGCAGAAATTCGACTCTCCATGGGCGCATATCGCACAACTCCTGTCACCAGTCTTTGTGATGATGCCGCCGAACCACCGCTCGAGATTCACCGGATGTACCATGAGCTGAGTTACTTCTCCCAAATATCATCTTTAGTTGACCATCCTGCACATTATTTTGTAGTGAACCCTGTACAGCGAGACATTTATGAACGTCGTTATCGTTCTACCCGACCACTTGGAATCCGAGCATCTGAGTTGGAGTATCTGAATGCAGACTGTCCAACTGTCTGTCGTGTCCACTTTAGTCTCCGTCCCCCCGTGGATTGATATATCTCTGTCAATTTTAAAGAAAGCAGAAATATCTATAATTGAATACCAGCAACATTTTCTTGAGCTGCAAAGTTAGTACCCGATTTTTATTTCTGTTTTTACTTATGGGTCCAAATCAGATTAATCTGTTGGATGCGTGTTTGTTATAGATGGGGAAGCCCACCATTATTGTCCATCTCAAAGCCAGTATTTTTTTGCCGAGCTATTATGTACGTTTAAAGGATTTGGATTTTTGTCTATTTTGTGGTTTCAACCGCATCCTTGTATGTACAGATTCGCTCAGTGTCGTACAAAGTCTCCAAAATATGTATAGTAAGCATCCGCTTGTGCAAGATATCCTATCTGCTGTGCTGGTGGCGAGGTTGTCTTTTCCTGGATACCAAGCCATGTTGATATCTATGGTAATATATTGGCAGACCAAGCTGCTCATGAAGTCTCTTTAGGAGCTAAGATTCATATTCAGCATGCCACATTTTAGGATATGTTGATATATTATCGACTTATTTCCCGAACAGAATGGCAGCGAGGATGGGATGACATTACTGTCAATAAGCTGAAGTCAATCGTGTAACTGTTGCTCCATGGAAATCATCTTGCCGAGGTAGTAGGCATGAAGAAGTAGTTTTATGTTGCCTACGTATAGGACAGAGTCGCATGACACAAGGATATCAATTGCGACGTTTAGACCCTCCGCATTGTAATGAATGCAATGAACTTTTAAGTATTCGTCACGTTCTGCTAGATTGTACTGAAAAAAATCATCGCAGACAACGATACAACATCCGCAATGACATGGTGTCAGTGTTAGGGGATGAATCTGATGCTTTAAGGAGAGTTTTATCTACATTCGTGAGACAGGTCTATCATCATTTATTTGAGTTGATTATATTCATCAGATGTTAAGTTTTATGACGTTATCTTTTGAAGGTCCATTTCAGCCCTCTCATTTTTAACTTGTTATACTAAAGACCCTATACAACTTTAGTTTTTATTAATGTTTATACTGGCCGTTTACACCAGTAAGTTACTTTTCTGAAGACCTTTTACGGCTTTATTTTTTAAAATATGATTTTACTTTTTTATTTTCTTAACAGCTATGTTTAAACGTGACAAAGGTAAGGGGCTTCCCCATATCGGGACGGGCGTAAGCCATAGTACTGTTACCGCCCACAAAATTAATTTTATCTTAGCTGATACCGGATAGTGACTGCTGAGGGGAGTTAAAGCGCCATTAATCTTTTAAACATACGTAATCATCGCATTTTATATAGTCCCGTTGAACTCTATCAGGTGCTGGACAGGAACATTTTTAACTTGTTTCGGTTGCATCTCAGCAACTAAGATTACGCAGTGCAAGTTTAAATGGTTGGTAGTACTGGAAAACGGCTAATCACCCTTCATCAGAAGCAGCTGTGTGTTGAATGTGTGCGCATGTAACGATTGTCGTGCGTCGAGTTTAGTGCCGTCTGCGAATAGTAAGGAAAACTTTTGATCTCTATCACTGTAATATTGTGATCACTGAAAATAGTGTCTTTCTTAAGACAAAATTATTTTGTGTTATTATCTGATATATGAAATAGGACATATATTTGGGATTTGTTTGTGCTGAATATGAATGTCAGCAGCATATTCTGGTGCTCCCTGGTAATGGTTTTTGCAAAACACATACTTGCCTATAAAAGTACGCATGCAGCAAGACGTGCGTACTCTTAAAGGACTGACATACTTACCTGCACAGGATTGGCTGTAACTTGGTAGACGCTGAGACTAATGAAATATGTAACGCTATTGCGTAAAGCAAACGAGCTTCCAACAATGACACCTAAGGAACAGATCCCCAAGTAAGAAGAATGAAATGGATATGCACCTGAATGTAATGAGCGAGAGGTTGTGCTACCCAAGGATTTACTTCCTTTTCCAAAACAAGCATGTGCAAACCAAAGAAGCAGAAAAACAAACACTTCTAAGATCATCAAGTCTTCTCCTTTTAAACATAAATTCCAAACATCAATCGCTTCGAGACGGAGCAAGTAGTCCATTGTGAGAGAGCAACATCTCAGAATACGGAACTACAAGACGTGTAGTTCTAATTGATCCAAGTCAAGAATCAACCTCAGCTCCATAATTATCTTGCTGTCAGGAAATATTATGAAAAACCTATCAGCGAGGATTCTGTGCAATGTCTGTCGTGTCAACGGTGGTGGCACGAAGCGTGTTCAAGTTGTGATGTCCGTGGTGTGTTTGTATGCGATATTTGCTAGTCGCTTGAAGGACATCTTCGAACCCTTATGGTCAGTTCAACAATCGACCGCTAAACTTCTAGCCAGCATTAAGTTCAGGACAAGTCTGATTTTGGCCAATGAGAGTACAAAAATGAGAGTTGGCATCAACTTAGCGCTGACTAGAAGTTTAGCGGTTGATTTTTGAACTGACCCTTAGAGGCACATTTCTCTAAGAGTAGGCAAATGCAGGTCCGTCATTTAGGGGTTGCATTTATCCCCTGGAATTTGGCTTGAAAATTTTCATTTCAAAATTCGTACAACAACAACAACAACAAAAAAAGTTATGTACGTCATGAACTGCGATTAAACATATTCGATTTACTTATATGACAATGTGTCTTGGCAACTTTCAAGTCGCATTTCTTGAGAACCAGCTGAGAGGTACAGAGGAAGAACCAACAGGGTCCACCTACAAGCTTTTCAGGTCGACGAAAAGAAACTTCGCAATATCTATTGTTTTCCCTTTACTCGATTTCTAAACGTTTCAATAACTTGGCACTCGATCTGTTTTTCTGCTTCACGACTTGCCACGTTTCAGATACCCACGAAGGGTTTGATTTGATTTGCATTTTATGGTCTTTAGACATTTAAGACTCATTTCAGTATAGCGGAGGGAAAAGGATGAGTGAAGGTATTGGACATGGGCTAAGTTGAAGGTACCATCCCGACATTTGCCTGGTCTCTGGGAAAACCTGAGTCAGGATGGTTGACCGCTGGGATTGAACCCACGATCTCCCAAATGCTAACTAACGCTTTACACTCACCTATGAAAGGAATGTCATCATATGCCTATTCTCAATTTAACAATGTTTTTACCCTGTTCGTATTTTGCTTGTACCTTACATTTGAATTGAATTGAATTGATTTATGGCCTTTAGTCATCTTTGGCTCAGACCTCGTCCATTTCAAACCGTAGGGTTAGATGATACTTCGTTTCCAGACGTTTCTTGCGATGCTCTTTTGCACGCAGTTATCAGTTTCTAAATAAAAAGTAGCATGCCTTATGGTTCCCGTGTCAGCTGGGTGTTTCAAAGTGGTTCGCAACCAAAAAATGGGAGGTATCCACCAGTTATTCCGTAAACATCCCCCAAAAGCGCCATTAAGGCATCCTTTGGGTAAAGATTGAATATCCAATGGAGATCCCCTGGATGTCCGTGAGATATATTCGGTATGTAGAATGTCCTATACACGACGCACTTGAAATCCAATGTGTTCCAATCATATCCCCTGGGCATCCCATGGGAGTCCCATTTTCGGAATCAAGGCGAACATTGGGACGTCTTATCCCGTACACGTCTCAGGGAAGACCCATGGGATTAATGGGATGTCTCGTGTAGATCCGAATGTCCTTGTTCTATCTGGAAAGGGATGAGTCTGCAATCTCCGGAAATTAAGTTCCATGCAGAATAGTACAATTTTAGTCATTATAATATTTGAAATACATTTCGTATCAGTCCACGCTGAGTTACAATTACTTTTTTCACATCTCTTCTCATGACGTTACCCTCACTGGCTAAGGTGTTTAGAAAAGGTCGGAGAGTTTTTATTTCCGAGTGCTGTTTTTTTTTCAGAAAAGGTCAGAGAGAGAGAGATTAAAAAGGAAGAGACAGTAATGAGAATATATATATATATATATATATATAGAGAGAGAGAGAGAGAGAGAGAGAAAGAAAGAAAGAAAGAAAGAAAGAAAGAAAGAAAGAAAGAAAGAGAGAGAGAGAAACACCTCACGTCCATTCCGCCGTAGTAACGTCCCCGACAAGAGAACAGGAACTGAGTTTTTACCTTAAATGTGATGTTTAATAAAAATTCTAACCTGACTTTGTAACAATTTTGTGGAGTGTGTGAAAATTGGGTATAACGAAAAAATCTAACCGGATTTTCTATCGTAACTAGAAGAATAGTGTAAAGTGTTAAAAATGTAAAAAGAAGCAAAAGGACCGAGTTATTAAAGCTCAATAAATAAAGTTCTTAAAAAGAAGAAGAAAGAAAGTACGTAAAGGGGTACTGAACATTATGCTATAAGGTCGGAAGATATCCAGCTCAACTCAACTCTCCGATTCCAAAATCTAAACGATCGGCATCGGCTACTCCCGTAACTTCGAATTGGCTGCAGCGTACTCTTGTCGAAAGAGTAAAAAGGAAAGAAGAAAAATAAGCAACACCTGAAGACTTACTTCGTAACTTTTCTTAACAGTGGCAGTGCTGGATTAAGCTATTTGGAGACCCTGAGTTGACTCCTGAAGCGGACATAAGACACCTGTGACAGATCCGTTTTGAGGCGTAAATTTGAATAAAAAAAATGTGATTTTCTGTTGGGGGGGGTGGAAGGCAGAACGAATGGGGGCCTTGGGTTGCTGCTCTTTTGGACCTCGTGTACTTCATCCAGAGAAACAAAAATATTGGCTTGGCAGCCAAGATAAATAAATAATTTTGGCGATATTTATCTAAACTGTTATTAACAACCGCTAGTTTTCAGAAGTAAGAATTATTCCTTTTTTTAAAAAAAATTTCCAAAAATTATTGTTATAAAATAGTTTTCTTTTTGCTCATCTGTGATTGGTTAAAAGTCAGCGACGAGCCACAACCACAAAGGAGGTACTGGAAGTCGAGACTTAAATGTGAAAATGTTGTAGAAGTAAGTAAATTAAAATTTTAAGAACTTTTAACTCTAAAGATCTATTGTAGAAGGAATACAAGTTGGTACGAACACAATTTATTAGCCAATGTGCATTTTTTCGGAGTTATTTTTCAAATATGTTGTGTATGCTCAAATAATGAGTGAGAAAACCTTTCGTACTAGAAAACGAGAAGTTGCTAAGGAGTCATATGGAGTCTATATATTCATTGTACTAGGTTTACAAACTGCATATATATACCTCTACATCTGTGAAGTTAGGAAGTTCATCGAAATATACTACAAGAATATTGCAAGCTTTTCCCAGTTTATGATGAATAAGTAAAGCTTACTGTCTGATGATAAGGCACTTACGAATAGCCTTATGAATTCAAGTTTATGTACAAAGGATATACCAAACCAATGAGGTATGTGTTGTAGGTGCGAAACATTTAAGTGGCTATATTTTTGAATATAACAGCAAAGCAGGTAATTTTAAACTAACGCAGGGTTGCATTTGTGTATGTTGTTACAATCTTTGGTGTTTACAATTTCCTGTACCTTATTTACAATATTAATAATGCTTCATATTAATTTTACCAGAAGTAAATTATGTAAAGAATAGACCGTGTTTTTCCAGTACGCTTAATGTGAAACTTTGACTGGTTTTGTGCCCTTGTATACTAAGTATGATACTAGTTTCTACTTCAAAGTAGTTGTTTAATGTGTCTCACATAGAAGTAATGTAAATTGATTTGCCCCCTTGTAGCTAGCGAGCGTACGAATATGCTTTATTTCATATCCTTTTTGAGCGAGTCTCGTAAAATATGGCCAAGGAATATCCATCTCGTTAAATGGAGATCATGGTTCCAATAGTTAGGGATAAAAACTAAGGGTTTTCGGAAGTTCTTGTCAGTTCCGGAAAATGCAAAGAACATGTAGGATTTGTGCTGACAAACACCGTGTGCGTGGGTTTTCTCGGTGTTTTCTCATATGCTCCTACTATCATTATCCATCCGACCTGAGCCAAAGTTGCCTAAATGCCTTAAGCAATTAGAAAACAGAAATCGGAATTCCTATGTGTGGAAGTGTGAAGTTAATTCCGGAGTTTGAATTTATTCGATTCCGGAATTCTGACTTTCGAAATTCCGATTCTTTAGTCCTGATTTCCATTCCTAAATATTCTGGAATTCTGAACAGCCATAGTAAGAACCCGGGTTTTTATTTTTTGAGGAAAAATCAGAGAACACCCCGGGAAAACCCAGGAAGTAAGGTTTTATTTTGTGAACTGATGTCCTTTAAATTTAGATTTTGTTTTTATTTTCGAGAACGTTTTTGCAAGACATTTTGCCTATATTCTTGTACTTGAATTTGCATTTAATAAAAATGTCCCAAATTACATCCACTTCCTAGAATTTATTAACAAAAAATGTTTACTAATGTAGATATTTTCATGTACAAGGGCATCGTTGTTTATAATTTGCATAGGCATATTTTCTTGTGTTATTCATATATTTCTGCACCATATATGAACAAAATGAATTCGTACTGGGAAAGAAAAGTAATGGTAGTATTCAAATAGAAACATAAAGAAACCGTTAAAATATAAAAAGCACCGGCTAGGGGAAAAGCAATAAAAATTAAATTTTTATTTTCTTTCCATTTGGTTTTCCCCAATTCCTATCACTAGTTTTCAATCATATAAATACATCTTTTGATGTTGTCTGTATTGTTCCGCGTAATAGCGGTGGTATTCAAAATTGCCGTCAACGATATCGAGTTTTCGTTAATTTTAATCAGTGATGTACAGAGCGGGAAACAACCTGGAAATTAAAAAAAAAAAAAAAAAGGAAAAGTTTTTTTTGGTGGGGCGAGGCGAAAAAAAATGGTAAGATGGTTTTATTGCCTTTTAGTCACGAAAATTCAATAATAGCTCATCTCATGCATTTCCGGTTTCAATTTAATAAAATTAAAGAACTTTACGCTAAGAAATGTACAGCAAAAGACTTCCGTTTTTCAGTACGAATGGAATTAAATGGAACGTCTGCCCCCCCTTCAGTGAGGTCCAGCTGATTCAAACTTAACCCGTTTCTGCCCAATTTAATTTTTTCAAGATTTTTGAACGTTCTTATTGGTATATTCAAAGGCTAACTAGACGTATGTAATCATTTCTAGTGATCCTGGGGTCATAGGTTACAAGAAATGCAATGTAGACATTTGTCGACAGTGAGCGCGAATGGGAACAGTTAAGTTTTTTGTCCCATGTCGACAGTGGGCATGGAAGACACCTGTTATAAAAAAGGGAAAACTGATATAAGTTTCATATGCCCTAGCAGTGTTCGATTTCTAGCGGAGGATGGTTGGGATTATCCCCCTCTCGGCAAAAATTTTCTCTGGTAACTCTAACCTGGGATGTGGACGATCCCAAAATACCGTATAATACATAGATCACTAATTCTTCCCCTCTGTCTGGAAATTGCACAAATGGAACACTGTGCACTAGTATTTATTGAACACTTTCTTCTTTTTCAATGCTGATATTACATCACAATATTTAATAAAATAGCAGTAGGAGGCCTACGTTCTCTACAACACAGAGCCTTATTGAAAATCTATGCTCATATTTTCTGAAATTATAACTTTAAGAATGATTTTATTATTAGCGTATATATGGATTCATTTAACTTGACCTTAAAAATGACATGAAAGAATGCAGTCCTTTCTGAATCATTAAAGCTCATTCTTAATCTTTTCATTGCAAATGACTTTGTAAATGAAACTTTCTGTAGTCAGTAAAACCGGCTATCATTTGCAAAGTTTCTTAACGACGTTTGTGGGAAACTTCACTACAGTTCACGTGACACCTAACTTGAAAGGTTTTTCGTGTAGCTTTTCCACAATTTTCACACCTTAACTGTGTTACACTCGTTTCAAGGAAGTGTGTTTCTGCACTACAACGTACATCAGGAAGTACACGCCTCTTAACTTGGATGCTTGGCCTACCTGCTACAGGGCGCTGCTTTGCAAAGTTTCTAAGGTATGCCCTCACAACATACCTTGGTACTACACACAGTTGATATCTCAACACTGTTGTCATTATACCGAACCCATGTAATACCACTTTCTGGATCGGTCACTTGAGAGTAGCTGCCTCGAGGAGATTTTTTTAATTGCTTTGTATCTGAAAGACGCGCACCTTCAACTCGGTTTGGTCGTATTGTCTCTTTTGCATAATGTCCCTTTTCTTTTAAGCAGTCTAGCAATCGAACAGAAGAGAAGAAATTGTCAAAAGTAAGAATTAACGGCATTTCCTTTTCCAGTTCTACTACAGATATCAGATCTACTACAATTGAACCACCCACCAAAGTTAGGCACTGTATTTCCAGTTGAAGCACCTTGGTAAGGTTCTACTTGTACCGCATAATCGCTTGTCGTAGCCATTGTCCACACTTTGTAACCTAATGATATAGGCTTGCCATGTATATGCTGCTTAGTACCATGCCGCCCATAATATGGAACCATAGATTCATTTCCTGGAAAATTGTTTAGCCAACGCTCATTTAGCATACACCAAACTGGCCTAATCTTTCCAAATTTGCCTTTTTTTTTTATCCAGCTAGGAATTGTCAGAAAAATGCATATATCTCATAATTTCTTCAAACCGATTTCTCGATATAGCTGTGGACACAGCATCATGATGGACATCTTCGGCGGTTTTTCAATACATACTACTTCGGGGAAGAATATTGTAACCTGATAAGAAAAGAATAGCAAAGAACAAACGCAGTTCATCTGTTGACAAAGTAAATGCCATATTCCCTTTTCCTTTAGCATACTGCACGGTACACTCTACAACTAATTCAATGACATCGTTGTCAAAAATTTGGAACAATTCTTTAGGTGTGTAATCTTGTTTAACAAATTCAGGGCGTTTGAATCCTTTTTCCAATCACGCTTTTTTTTGGAGGAATTTTGATTTCTCTGTTTGAGACTTCTTCATAGACAAAGTTTCTTTTGATTTGTCAATAGACAGCTGGGCCTGACGAAAATCGTTTTCCCTTACATCAGAGTTTGTTGTTTCCTTAACAGGGCTCGTTGATGAAGAGCTGGGAAGGGAAATTGAAAATCGTCTGCCTCTTGATTCAGAACCTCATTCTTAGCAGATCTGATTTCTAGAATTCCTTTTTCTGACATCTTTGAGAATACAAGTTCGCTCGAAGTTGATTTCCTGTTAATTTGTTCCAATCATCTGTCGGTACATCATCATCACTGTCAGCATCACTGAATGCTGGATTTTCTTGAGGTTCAAGATACGCTGTAGCTTACAAAATACCGTCAGCCTCATATTCTTCTAAGGTACCTGGTACCTGCTCAACAGTAAAGCTGAAATGACGAAAAGAAAAAGGAAAAGATTATTGAATGAAAGATGAACAAACTGATGAGTTGAATTATCAATGAAAGTATGTGAAATGCCAAAAACTTTTATGAAGCTAAATTGTACATTTTAATATTTTTAAACAACTACTTAGCCAACGTCTTGAAGCAATTGAAGAAGTCCCAGGGGCACTTCCGGTTCGCGAGCCACACTGTAATCATCCATATTATAAGCTATTAAATAACAGTTTGAATTTGGTGTTAAAATAAAGAAACTGAGCAAAAAGCTAATTTAAGGTAGGTGTACCCTTTTAGGACCACTGTCGACAAATGTCGACATAAGAAACTACGTCAAAATTTTAGTCTATATTTAAATGAATGATACCAAATTCATTTAATGTGCTTATTGCCACATGTTTTAAGAATAACATTATTGATCAACTTAAATAGATACGTGTAATAATAAATAGAAATAGTCGTACCTTTTAGAGAATGACATAGGGCTTGCTCACATGGGTACGAACTTGAAGCCACAACTAAAACATGTGACAGCAAGCGGATGGTGGATCACGTAACTATAGCCAGTGAATACCAACTTTTGACAAAAGAATATTCTATATCTCAAACGAATTACCTTTCACTTCAGACACTTCCAAACTCTATGTCGATTGGGCAGAAATGGTTTCCACAGATAAGACGCACACGCACTCTGTTACCACAAATGCTTTAGTATTTATTTGGAGAGTTAGGTTAGGTTTGGTTGTATTTACTGGTCTCCCACCAGGCGCCTCTCCAGGTGGTGGATAGAGGAATGCCGACCAGATATGGTGGGTACCGGAAATATTCCGGGGCGGACCAAAACCAGTACTGCTGTCTTGCAGTTAGTAGAGGGATCTACAAAGGCTAGGGAAAGATAAACCCGAACAAAAATGTCATGGTGAGGGGAAACAGCATCACCATTATCACTCTGAGGCTGGAGATGAATGACGGCAAGGCTCAGAGATGGACAGAGGACGATGTCTTGAATGTCTACCTTTACTGCGAGGTCGTAGAGATGACAACTCTACACCACTAAAACATGTCAAGAAATAGTAGCAGATGATTCATGGATACTCCTGGGGTAAAATATTCCGGAAGTAAACACGGATGGGATTCGGATCTCCATACGACTGCTTCAGCGGCTCCAAGAACAGGATTAAGAAAGACATTAGAATAGGAACGTGGAACGTACGAACATTATATCAAACGGTCGCTCTTCAGGTGGCGGTACACGAGACCGAGAAGTACGAGCTAGACATATTAGTGTGAAAGACGTAGTCTTTCGTAGCATTTTATGGATTCGAATATCAGGTGAAGGAAGTAGTCCTTCGCACTCGCTTGGCTTTAAGAGTTATACATAAATAATTACGAGGATTTAAGTAAGAATGCATGAAGATATTTAATGTTACGTTTATACAATAAGTCTCGGACGGGAGGAAGTTCCTTTATCAAAGACTACCTTAAATCTAAGACCTGGTCATATTCAATTATTATAACATATTATTATCATAATACCAAAGCACAGTGAGAATGTATACAAATATGTCACAGTTATAAAGTTCACAACTGACCTGGCATTGATGTGAGACATGACACAATCATGGAGTTAGACTTCGAGCACATCTGGGATTCTTAATGTTCTTTCCCCAAAAACGAAATCAGGGTCAATCTGCATTGATGGTAACTAATGTTCATTGTCACTGGCGTATAATAAATGCTGTGCGCTAATGACATTCCATAGAGTGATTGTCCAATTGAAGAATATTAAAGTCTGATCTTATTATAAAGTTCAACTTCGTCGTAATCTGGTTTCGAACTAAGGACTTAGTATAAACTAAGAATTACGAGTAACACCACTCTCCGCGCAGTAGATAGAAAGGGAGTGCCCACTTGAAGTCACTAACAGTCTGTATTTATATTCAGCTCTAATTCGGTTGGTTCTTTCCATTCTCACCAATTTTATCATTACTAAAGAATTTGGAGCATTTAAAAAAAGAGAAGATGATGAAGATTAACATATCCTGTTTGTAGCTAATTTATGCTTGAAAACACCTGGTCCACATGTTTATTAATAGTTTTTATATTGAAGGCTGATCTCTGATCACGTGAAGACATTATGGAATCCTATAAACGGATGTTAACTGAATGCCAATGATGTTCTCACATCCACACCTGCACATAACATTCTTGTTACTCTATCTCTCTGTTTTATGGAATGCATTTCACATCCTGTTTTGAATACTTCAGATATTAATGAAATTAATATTTTCTCCGTTCTCGTTTTCATGAAATATAGCTATACATTGAACACTTCTTGTATATTTTAACAATGTTTCTTATACAATTAAATACACATTTGAATATTATCTACCCAACACACTAATAATGCTATGACATTAGCGATACAAGTTCGGTGGGATGGTGAATATAGCATCGCACAGGACAAGTACACTTTCTACTACGGGCGAAAACAGTCTCACGATTTCGGAATAGAATTTCATATTAAGAACAGTATCCTTCAGGCGGTTCACAATAGAGAGTTCGTAAACGAAAGACTATCGTACGTTGCAATACGTACTTGATGGGCCAACACGGTTTTATTAAACGTTTATGCTCCGACCGATGTGGCTACTGATAACGGCAAAGATATATTCTACGATGAGCTAGAACGGCTGTTTGACCGAATGCCGAATTATAATTCGAAAATTGTTATGGGTGATTTCAATGCAAAGGTAGGGAGGGAAGAAAAATATAGACATACAACCTTCAAGAAAAGACCAACAACAATGGAGTAAGACTGATAACTCGCGTTTCGATAAACCTACGGGTAAAGAGCACGTACTTCGAACACAAAGACATACACAAAAATACATGGGTATCTGCGGACGGCAAAACTTTCAACCAGGTCGATCACGTATTAGTAGATAGAAGACACACCAACATAATGGATGTTAGGTCGTACAGGGGAGCGGAAGGTAACAGCGGCCATCAATTAGTGATCACAAAACTAAAGGAAAGGTTATGCATCACAAACTGAAAGCAAGGGGTCAAAAGACCTTAAATTCTAAGTTAAACGATTAAATAATCCGAGCATAAAAGAAGATTACCAACTCGAACTCTCAAATAGGTTCGAAATCCTAGCCGACTTGAGTAATAATAATGCTGATATTAATAATGAAATTGATGTAAGATGTGGGAGGCAATTCGTGAAACAATTAAGAGCGCAGCGAGGGAACGTGCAGGTGAGAAGAAACAGCAGAAGAACAAACCTTAGTTTGATGAAGAATGTCTTAAGCTTCATGAAATACGAAAACAAGCCAGGCAACGATGGCTAAGTAATAGAAGCGAAGCAAGTGCCAACGACTACAGTAACGCGAAACGAAACGGCACACTCGGGTTCAGAAACAAAAAATCGAGAACATCTGAAGGAGAAGATACAGGAGATAGAGGAAAACGGGAAGACAAATAGCATACGAGATCTATACAAAGGGGTAACACGTTAAGAAGAGGTTACGAATGATTAGAAATGAACGTGGAGATCTTCAGGCTGATCCAACTAAAATTGTCGATGTGTGGAAAAGTTATTTCGAGAAACTTCTAAATGTACACATCGGGGAACAAACAGGAATTTGAAATCCATACCGTAGAACCATGGATTCCCGAACCTAGCTAGATCGAGATCGAAATGTCGATAAAGAAATTGAAAAATTCCAAATCACCAGGAATAGACAATATTCCAGCCGAATTAATTAAAGCAGGAGGAACGGCAATAATCAAGGAACTACATAAAATCATAAGTGCTAAATGGAGAAAGGGGGAACTTGTAAAGGAATGGAAAACCTCAATAATAGTTCCAATTTACAAAAAAGGCTATAAATCGGACTAATATTTACTGCGGAATCTCGTTACTTCCAACCTGTTACAAGGTATTAAGTAATATTCTGTTAACACGCGTAAGTGTATACGTAGATGAAATAATTGGAGATCACGAATGTGGATTTAGAAGAAATAGATCCATGTTGGACCAGATTTTCGCCTTGAGACAAATTTTGGAGAAGAAATGGGAATGCAGTGGGACGGTTCATCAGCTATTCATTGATTTTAAGAAAGCATATGATTCTATCAAAAGGGAAAAGTTATACAGTATCGTGATACGATTTGCAATTCCGAAGGAGTTGTTTCAACTAGTGAAGAAGTGTCTGAACGACCCCATAAGCAGAGTACGGATAGGTAATAATATTGTAGATAATTTCAAGATTCGCAAAGGATTGAAACAAGGCAATGCCCTGTCACCACTACTTTTTAACTTTCCGTTAGAATGTGCAATTGTAAAAATTAAAGGGACTATCACTGAATGGTTTGAATCGACTGTTCGTATACGCGGATGAAGGAGATTTAATAGAGGACGATATAGATGCACTACGAAGCAACACCGATGTCTTAGAAGCGTGCGATGAGATAGGTTTACAGGTAAACATAGATAAAACAGAATACATGATAAGTCGAAACAGAGAATGAAGGAAATAAAAACAAGAATTAGGGATGAGGTCATACAGAAACTAAACAAATTTATATAAATGGGAGCATTCGTAACAAGCAAGAGTGAGGTCACGGAAGAAATAAAAAGTCGCTTAGTATCGGGAAACGCATGTTTCTATTCAGTCCAAAAACTTCTAACATCGCGATTAATATCAAGGAAACTGAAATTGAAAATATAAAGAACTGTTATTCTGCCGGTAATACTTTACGGTTGGGAAAGTTCGAGTACGACCCTACCAGATGAATATAAATTACGTGTGTTTGTAAATAAGGTTTTGAGAAAGATATACAGGCCGAAACGGGACGGGATGACTGGAGAGTGGAGGAGACTGCATAATGAAGAACTCTATGGACTACGATTCATGAGATGTAAAAATAATGAAATCGCGACGACAGGTGAGCAGGCCATGTAGCTCGGATGGGGAAAACGAAGAGTATATTCTATTTTGTTTGGAAGGTCGGATGGAACGAGAACATTTGGAAGACAATATTAGATGAGATCTTCAAGAAATAGGCGTTCGTGATGAAAACTGGCTTGATATTATCCAGGATAGAATCGAATGGCGAAGGTTTGTTACTGCGGCGGTCAACTTGCGAGTTCATAAGGCGTAGAGTTAGTTTGTTAGTTGGAAAGTAAGTTAAACTCTTTCGTCTAGGTTCTATCCAAACTAGGTAACATAACAAATATCAGAACAGAGAGGTTCTCCACTCAGCCAAGCTGAGGCAAGTCTGCTAAAACAAGGCAACACAGCAACCTGAAAAGAAAATATACTGGCTCCAAAAAACCACAAGGTCACACAACAATAGTAGCAGAACCATGAGGAAAATATTGTCTTAAGTTTCCCAACTGAGTTGATCTCAGGACACTGATAGATTACTCTTTCAAGAAGGAACAAATCTGTAGAAAAATTCATCTTGCAGGAAAAATCGCAGAGTCCAAAACCCGCTAGTGATTAAATAGAAGCAACAGCTTCTTTTAAGTTCTGTCATCAATCTTTGGCTCCTTAATATAACGTAAAAGCACTTTATAAGTCGCAGAGCACTAGTTGCCGCTCAATATTAGTAGAATATACTTATTAGGCACAAATAATCCATGTACACTTAGACACTATATATGTTCAATCTTACCTGCTTCATGCATCAATATAAGAGTAGTTCCCCTTCATTTCCCAGAGCCAATATATCAACTTCATAGTACAACAGTCCTATATATAAACCATAGGCACTTCATTCAATATAGTAGTGTACCAGCATTGACCGGGATGACCTTCGAGCCAAAAGGAAAACTTGTACTACTACAGATATTGGCAACCATGCTCCGCGCGAAGTATGCATAAGAATCTAGTGTTGATCATTAAATGACCTCCAGAGTAAAACAAGGATCCTATATCAACTAATACGAAGAAAATTGCTATCCTGATAATTCCTCTGAAATCAAAACACAAGAACGCCGAAAACTGAACTAAGGAAAACTAACAGCAATACTTATTTTGAGCTTGCACCGTATTTTGCTTCAGTTTTTAAATAGCAACTATTAATTACCTAGATAGTTAATTAGATGGTAGATTTGATATCTTGATGAACGTATAAATATATAGTGTAGGTTTTATATCTTTGAAAACAAACTCAACAATCTATTCGATCTTTTATTTTAAAAATTATTTAAGGAAAGTAATAACAAACTAGTTTGACAAAGCTTAACAACAAATATTGAGCTAGAATTGATTTCAGAAATAATATTTGAGTAAAGAAATTATTAGTTATCAGCACAACTTTTCGTTCTGAACACAATCTGATTTAATTTATTACAGGACCAGTAAATTATCTTAAACAGTGGAGTGGACAGTGTTTAACTGACAAAGCAGAAATCGTATCTAGGCAAATCTGCGCAGCAAAAGTTTGTGTATTGATCAAGGTGTGCAAATAGTGTGGCACGGCAGCCAGACATGACAAAGGTGGATAAGCATTAGCCTGCCAGGTCAAACCTTACCTCATAAGCA
>JAGDQP010040934.1:0-17104 GCA_022664845.1 Lepisma saccharinum | reverse complement strand
TGGGCAAAAATGTAGACAAACACTAGTGTGTAGTGGTGTTACGTCATCATTTAGAGACTATATCACATGATTTACAGTGTTACTAATTCGAGGCAGAATTTACTAAAAACAGCACTGGTGTTATTAATGTCAACAGAGTAAAAGTGTTTCAAGGAATTTTATACGGGATATCGAAAGACGCAAATTAGCATAAATAAAGAAAGGCTGTTATCTATGAATGAAACGTAAAAAAAGCAGTGTCGTATTAATATTGTCTCGTTGATAAATTTTACGATTTTCTTTACGTGCTGCAAAGAAAACAATCGTGTTTTAAATATTGGTGAAGAACTGAAAAATCATCAATTTCTATGAACTTCTCATCTTCGTGATAAATGTTACAGTGTTTATTTTTGAAGATAGTATTGGTTTCGTACTGAAGTTCCAGTTACGTCATATTTTGGGATCCAGTTGAGTTGGATAATATCGACTCCAGCTTTGTACAGAAATATAACCCGGTGTAGCGGCGCGGGAAAAACAATATATACTTATTCTTCAACAGAAGAAGTGTATTGGATACTTACCCTCTAACATGTTGAATGGAAGGTTGTTGCTTGCCTAAAGTGTGGAAGGGGATCCAGGATCAGTCAGGAGAGGAGCGTAATAAAGAAGCGGACATACCTCGGAAGAAGATTTTTTTGTCATCCCTGTGATTGAACGAGTAGAAAGGACTACGAATTTTGTGACTAATATTAGATCTTGTTGCTATCTTAATTTCGTTATTTTGATGTTCAGTATCGTATAGGATTTTCTTCGTTAAAATTTATTGGAGTTGCGTTGCGGTGTGATATTCCTCATGCTAGGTGTGTGGAATTTTGGTTTTCATTTTATTCTCAGTCGTGGGAAGTTTTTCGAATAGTATTTCTTCCACCACAATATATTTCGATCCGTGCGCACGCGATCGTGTCGACAAGATGAGTCGGTTTTCTTACTTCGTTAGAGACTTTTCGGTCTTCAAAGTATTTTCAGATCAAGTGGCTGAGTGTTGATTTGTTTTGATCAAGTTTGATAGGTGTTGGAGAGTCATCATAAGGTACGTGTAATTTAGAATTAAATATGGGTTCAATTATAGTGTATTGGTGTATGAATAAATTGTTTATTACCATATTGATATGTAAAGTACTGTTATAGTTGTAACTCATAAGTAGTAGAGGGGTACCTTTTTTTAGTAATATTGTGAAAATTCATATTTTCACGTTATTGCAAGCTCGTATCGTGATGTTTGGAATTGTAGTAAATATTTATCAATAGAAAACATTATATTACACTGTTGTAAGGTGTTACTCCTATATTTATAAGTATAAACACCTAGTAATTTCTAAAAAAAACTTATTTTTCCACCTTATATTGAAAACAATTCATATGATTTGAACTGTTACTAAGTCGTAAAGTATTTTAACGTAACATTTTGTTAATAAAGAATAAATACGTGTTCTATTGTTAAGAGTTGGTCTGATAATACACCTTTAGTGTAAAAAAAGCTAAAAATTATTTGACTCTGTCATTTGAAATGGTGTTCTCTACGCATTTAAGATTAGTTTTGCTAGTTTTTGAGTAAGTTTCCTCAGAATTGGTAACTCTAGTGTTTGAAGCTTACGGATAATTAATAACAAACTAATAATAGTTGGAAATACCGTAAGTCTTTTATATATTTATCAATAATATTCAACCTAAGACATTTTCAATAAAAAATCGTATAAATATTATTGTGGTCTGATATTTCTATAGTGGACATAAACTTCTCTATTGAAAAAACAAGATACGTCTATGATTGTTGACAATTATTTTGGATAATTGTTTATCTTGTGTATAATTTTTAGTTATAATAAATAAGTTATTTTTCATCGATAGTCCAGGTGTTAAAGATACAATCATTTAGAGGTATTAATGCATGTAAGGTTCTACTAAATTTTCTAGTTTTATTATTCATTCCTTTCTCCAAGATTGATGTGGTTCTTTATGGTGGTGTTGCAGGAGTAGATTATTCATCATTTCTAGTGTTGTGTACCTATTTACCCAAAATTGTGATACCTTGAACGCATCCTATCTGAGTACCTACTATTTATTCAATAACATTAGACAATTTCACCGTTCGAACCCGTTCGTAAGTGGTGACGGATAACAAATCACACTAGAGATAGAACCCGACACGTATATTTAAGCAATTATTTTTATTGAGGAAATGCTGCATAGGCAAGTTTTGCAACATGGGAATTTAATTGTCAAGAAATTAAACGGTTTAATTCAGCAAGCAAACAAATCTCCTCTAAATAGTATTCGCCAATCGTATACATAACTTAAATAAATGTATTGCGTACTACTTCGAGTGGGATTGGCTAATCCGTCACCGCTTACGCCATTATTTGTTAAGATATTATAAGTTTGTGTTGCTGTCACCGGAAAGGTGAGCTTCTTCAAAATAACATTTTTTTGGTTTTATGTAAATAATCACCTCCAGATGTTTGCCCCATTATTTCAGAGACACCCTGTATAATGTCTCGAAGTATATAATTTAATAAGTTTACAAACGTTGAGAAGAAAAATGTAAGTTAATTGAACACGTTAGAAACAAAGATAATTAAACGAGCACCTTTGAAATATATATGTTTTTATAATAATACCCGGAAAGTTTCGTCTGAGATTACCTACGTTATTTTGTTAGATTTTCACACAATCAGCAATTGTTAGTTACGAAACTATATAGATAAGTTCCTTATAGAATTTGTGTTCGGTTCACTTTAATACTCCGTTGAAAGTGGAATTCAAATATTCATCCGACGAGACAAGGGTGTATAGTGAAGCATACCATTTTTATTTTTATTGTTTTATTTTATTGCTATGTAATCATTGGAACCGCTACGTAATTTTCTCTTATTTTGACAAGGATTACATGGCGGAATAGCAATCTATTGGTCCTCAGTCGCTTCACCAAAGACGATCTGAATTCAATCCAATTTAATTTAATTCACACTATACGCAATATTAAACTACTTTTAGATAAATATTAGTTATTAGGTTTTAAACCAAATGTTCCTAGTATCTAAGCGTTTAATTCTGACCCAATTTGTGAACTTTTGTTATATTTATAATTGAATTGTGTAATCGTTTTCACTTTTAGATCGCTGCCTACTTACTGGTTTTGGAAAAGTTCCGAAAGTATTGCAAAAGGTTGAAGTAACTACAACGCCATGCAAGACAGGTTTCGAGGGTGTACTACGAGAAGCAAATTTTGCTTGCTCTTACGACAACGAAATAATTGGAGCATGTAGGGTAAGTGAAAGAAATTTCACTTGAGAAAGGCGTCATTTTCGCCATTCTTTTAACATTCTTAAAAGCAATATTGAAAATCATTTGCATCAAGATGGCGCACGTCTGCTGTAGGGTGATACATAATTTATCGAAAACAATATCAAGAATTGAACACAATTATCTGCCGTCTTCGACGAATGACTAGCAATCGATACCGATTCTAATAGGCATGTCATTGAATTAGTACCAGTTTTGGAGGGTGTCCTATTTCAGATAGAGATGTAAATTTTGCGTCGTTGTAAAGGTGTTGTACAGACCTTTCATTTGACATGCAACACTTGTTCCTCCCTAAGAAATTGAAAAATTGACCTTGAACGTGGACCAGTTAGCCTTAAATAGCAAAAATAACGTCATCGCCGATATTTCTGAAATTTTCTGTAAATAATAATCTTTTATTCATAAAAAGCATGTACAAAGTTCCAGAATGGAACGCGCATGGGAAGATGAGCATTTTTAAAATTGTATTTACATCTTTTAAGCATTTTTGGCACAGGCCAGACTTATGCCCCACGGCACCTATGTTCAGTTTGATGAACCAACATTGTGAATAGCATAATTTTATACATTAATAGGCAAATGTTAGGAAACGTTCGTCCCGAAATGGTAGCAATTTGGGTAGTTCGTCTCGGACCATATACGGAGGTGAGAATCCAATATGGCAGCTGAAACATGCGATTTCTAGTATAAAAGTGACCACATCTTTGGAATTTCTACACCTAGATTTATGGCGTTGGTGCCTAATTGTGAAGTTGCATTAGCAAAATTGTTATCAAATGATGGTTGCTACTTCGGCAGTCCGTCTAGGGATATGGAGATGGAAAATCTAAAAGGGCTGCCGTTAAAAACAATATTTAATATACAGGCCTTCTCAAAAATCTATTGGAACTATTGCACCAAGAGCTACGATTTTCCCGAACACCCTGTATATAATAGATCACAGCACTATTCGGTCCACTATTAGATTAGGACTCTTCTTGGAGGGAGTAGTTGGTCTGCTGCCCCCACGCTGACCAGACAGGTTTGAAGATTAGAACCGAAGCTCTCACTGTGATCGCCCCTGTAATTTATTCATAGCAGCTTCCCAATTACATCACGATGCTGGGTGGACACCGTTTCAGACCCTCACGCCTTGGGAAAAAATCTCGGGTTCTAACCCTGTGAATATGTACATAGCGGTCTAATGGTTACCGTCGCTGACTGCTCATTGTGGGGACTAGGGTTCGAGTCCCAGTTCTGCCAAAGGATTTTTCCAATGCGACTGTCCAATAAAGCATCGAGGGGATTCCTGATCTAAAAACTCATAAACAAGGGTAAATATGAAGGGTTGCAGCATCCTGCTAAAAGAATTTGGGAGAAACCATTAACTTGATTTAAGATGAATCAGATGACCAATTCTAGCAGGATGGCAAAATAACTGTTGCCAATCAACGTACCATCAGTAAACAGTACAACAGTTATTCGAGTATGCAACATGCCTTACCACACAATTACGTTTGATGTGCTTTGCATCCTACTTGACTGAATAAAAAAACTTTTGTCGGACCAATATTAGATACTGTTTGTGACAATCAACCTCTTCTTTAAGAAAGACGATGGATTCGTCACAAAATTCAATATTTAATGCTACACTGTGTCACTTCCAAGTTGCTACAGGGCCCACTCACAAAACTAAGGAGGCATATCTAAATCATTCGCATTTAATTGGTGTAAAATTTGAAGTTTATATAGACGTCATTTGCCTTAGTAGAGAACATGAATAGCAGAGTATCAGAAACCAAATCACAAACTTTCTTATTGCAGACACATAAAAATGCAAATGCACCAACAGATATTACTTTACCAACAATGGCATGATCGTGCCTTCTATGATCCTTTCCACCCATTACTGCAAGTACCGACGAATGAATATGCCATTCTTTATCATTAACACGCATAACTTGAGAACGGTTAAAAATATATAGTAACAATAATTGCAAGAGTAATTTTCTTGGAATATTTCGTTTAACTTTCATATGCCACTTACGTTTATTGAGATTTGAGTAATTTATTTGAAACTCAGCTTATAACGTATTTCAGAGGTGTAATACTTTGTCGTTTAAATCGCAAACGGTTACGTTATTGTTCCGTAAAATATATAATTTACGTAGAAACTATATGGATCGTTCGATACGTACGATACATACTGTATATGCAACAACTTTAGAACGATAAAAGATGCGGTTAAGACGATTGCATGAGTGATTTTCTGAGAAACTTTGAGAGATACTTGATATATCAATTGCTCGTATACGCATTACATAAATGTACTTTGAATCTAAGATTGTGGTCGGATCATATAGTATATTTCAGAGACGCAGTGCATGATCTAATTTATTTTGCATATTGTTTCATTCGCCTTCCGTAAAATCTGTACACTGTTAAATTGTTTCGTCCAGATACCTGGAAAAAGTCGGGAAACGTGTTGAATGGAACATAACTTACAAAATTCAGAAACCTTTCAGTTTTGAAAAATATTCAGACAAAGAATACTAAGAAATTTTACCTACTATTATGCAGGTTATTACTGACATTCAGATTGTAAAACTGCATAATAATAAACAAAATTTATTTTAAGTATTCCTCAATTGAATATATTGGAACCTCAAGGGCTTCTAAGATTTGTTATTCACGCTCTATTCAGGAAGTTTCAAGACAACTGAAGGAAAACTTTTAGCAGTGTAGAAACTATGTGGATGATTTAATACCATTAAATCAACTGCTATACCTTAACTATCATCATATGCAAATATTTTATATTCATTGCTGAATGAAGATGTCTTCCATGTATCCACATAGCTCGGTTAGTTGATTAGCCCATCCATGTTATATCTACATATTTTGTATTTCAAAGTCCTCTATGTCGTTGCGTTTCTCTGGAATCGCACTTAAAAATCTTGTGTCTACCATCTTTCATTTGTTTATCCAGTCATGTGACTAACCAATCTACACTTCATCTTTCTCGCAGCCTTGATTACATTTTTTACCTTTGTCAGGGAAAACACGCACCTGCCTTTGTTGTCCTCCTATTAATTGCTAATACGATTGCTTTTTTTGTAACTCTTAATCCTTGAGTGATTTTCACATTTCATTTACATGTTTCACAATCGTACATGATCATTGCAAGTAAATATAATGAATGCAGACTTTACGTTGGAGACGCATTGGTAACACATTGTGGAAATGAAGTTTAATCTTCGAAGGCAGCTCCATATTATTTTCTTTGTTATTTTTGTTCGTATACCCTCAGTCGTTTATCCATATTTTTGGTATGGCGAATGATCATCTTTTATTAGGTGAGCTTACTATACTGAAAGATGTAGTTATTGTTTGAGTAATGTACAAGGTACAACCTTATATGTACCTCTAAAAGTATATTCATTATTTCTGTTATTTCCTCCGAAACAAACCATCCATATATATATATATATATATATATATATATATATATATATACTCAAATTTCTGTTAACAACGATACTAAAGTGTTAATATAATATTTACCTTTTATGAGTTCCCTATTTTCACTGAATTTATTATTTTCATTTAGACTGGATTTTATATTTTAATGTACTATAATCATTATGTTATATGTAATTGGATTGATTTTACTTGTAGGGTGATGCTGACTCAGGTGGCCCTTTGGCGTGTGAAGTAAAAGGAACTTATTATTTGACAGGACTAATTTCACAGGGTCCTGGGTCCTGTATTTACCCAGGTACTAAGGTTGCCACTGAGGCTTACTCCAGAGTCACCAATTATCGGGAGTGGATCGATGAACAAATGAGAAATTAGGGTCACAGGATAACAATATAAGTGCTTATATATGCAATATCAAACAAAACAAGATCAAATGTAAGGATTATACCTAGTAAAATGGAATTACCGTGTAATATTGATTTGTAACTGAATGTATCATCATTTATAATAAACGTCAAGAAATTTATACTTTCTTTATCTCTTCATGTTTAGCAAATACTCATCACTTAAATTATTCGCTACAAGTGTAGCCTTCATTTATGTATTAGTATATGGTTTACATATAAAAGTGGAAGACAATGTTTTGTACTTTATACAAAGGTTGTCTTGTCCATAAATGATATTGAGTTAAATGTTTGAGAGTCATATCCTTCATCATCATGTCAAAATAGGTTGAATCGATTCAGAATTTACCATTATGCGAGACTATGTACTAAAGTTTTGAGTTACTTTACCGAAGAACCGAAAACTAACTGATAAATTATTTGGACTCTTAGTAGGAGTGCGTTCCGTCACCATAAGAAATATAGTTAGTATTACTGCATTCTATCTCAGTTAAAATTCTAGTATATGGTCGATAATAATATATCGTTACTTTTGAAACAGTGTTTACATGATTAATTCAAATGTGGTTAAAAGATTCTTTATCATAGTGCAAAGTTTAATGTAAACCGGAGGAAATTTGATATGTTTAAGTCTTGATATCAAACAAATATGACTACGCATTTTTCAAGCTATAAAATTTCTTTGACAATAAGTGATGTGAATCAAATCATACTTAAAATCTGTTGAAGTAAAACTATACGAGTCCTGTTGCGGTGAAAACGATAATAAGCTTGTGAATTCAATTTGACGTCAACCTTGAGACTTGTGTATTTTTGTTATTTAAACACTCTGGTTCGAATCAGTTCATGTATTCCCATTTGATACTTCAATATTTAAGTTTCATTTGAGTAATAAATATGAGTAAATTACAAATATAAAATAACCTAAATTATTCATCTTAATTCTTCTCATCATCATACCAATTTCGGTTGCAGTTTACCCGAAATTTTGTTGTATTTATTTCTGTTTAAAGCTTGCTAAATTGAACCAAGAGTAACCTATGTTAAAGATAGTGAATCGGCACAACAACATGAAGAATATCTACAACGGGCAGACTTATTTGGTGAGTGAATTAAGAGTTACTCCAAAAGAAATGAAAAACAAAATCATACAACTGAGTTATGACGAAATTAATAGCAGAGCCGCTGGAGAAAGTGTGTGCTCGCAAGCATCGTACGTCGAAGGTTACTAGGAGGGATTGCCAAATATGTAAGTAATACTGAGTTATACAAACTGTTCGCGATCTTTTAGATTGTCGTTTGTATACTAAACATTTTAATTTGAACAAACAGTGGAAGATAATGGTACTCGTGGAATTATAATAGTAATCTGAATCGTTTGACTATAATCGACTGACTACATGATAGCAGTGAATGTGTGATAAATCCTCTCTAAGTCCGCGTTCGGTAGAAACAAGCTCCCACTCCCGCAAAAGAGAAAATAGTATGTCTATCCTTCTTAGTTGTCTTTCCTCAAAATTAATCAAGAAGCCAACTAGAATACCACACGCTGAGCATCATTCAAGCCGAGGAACGTCTGAAATACACGAGAGTGGAGCAGTACAGTAAAATGTAAAGAACACGATGTAATTATCTTTGCTGACAGAAAAACATCTCATGGTTTAAACATTCACCGTATTTGTTTCACAATGCAATATTTCATTTGATCTTATTATATACTACGTAGCATTAGTGGAAATTTGGCTATATTCTAAGACAAAGTTCAAGGACGATTAGAGCTCAAATGATTGCCCTGAAGGAAGAAGAAATGAGTAACTCCGTCATACCAGGGCGTACACTCTTTGTAGATATCGCTTGAATTATTCCTGTGAAAATAAAATAATATCTACTGGTGGTACACTAGCCACAACACGTCACTCGCTGTTCATGAAATATCCCATTTACAACTATCACCATTTGGTTGCATTGTCCAAATGAGATTACAATGAAGCACCATTTACGTACATTTTAGATTTCTTGATTTTCCGATAAAAACTGTCTGCATTTTCTTTTACAGTTTTAGTAATAATATATTTGCGGGTATACTAACACTGAAAATAAATGAACATCCCGTAGGGAGTACTTCGCTTATGAGTTGGTCATCATGACGTCCGTTCAGTGAGAAAAAAATAACATATAGGGCAGTTATTCCTTTCATTCCATGTATTTGCTTGGATATAACTCATTGCTCTTGCACTGAATATACAATTTTCATAGGTAAAGGAAATACATCTTCAATTAGTCTAAAACAAAAGGATTTCACTCCTTTATCTCCTAGCGTATTTGAATTACATGCCTTCAAATATATCGCAACTTTCGTTCTTGAAAGAAACTCATATTCCAATTTTCCAATATCTACAACTCAGTAAAAAATCCTCCCAAAAATCCTTTCATATATATTTGGCAAAATTAATATTATAGTTCTATCATATATATATTTATAAGAAAAATGGAAATGACACTCTACACTTTCCTCATAAGCTGCGTAAACTGAGATGAAATGAGCCTTCACTGTTCTATAAATTATCCATTCTTGAGTCAAGTATTTTCTTTAGAATAATACTATCAATTGATTTGAAACTTATAATTGAAATATATTATCTTTGGCCTTGTAATTTAGGCAACTTAAAATACATTTACAATACTATTTTTTTAAAGCGAGGACCATCGTATTAAAATACAAAAGCACGCATAAGTTGACTTTCTTCTGCAAGATACTTCTTCACTAGTCCTATATTATTAACAATGAAACTATTTCAACTATGGAACATGGAACAATTATGAAACACCACGAGAAAATGACACAAATTTAAACGTAAAGCTTTACATGATTCTCTTCGTGTGCGATATTTGCAACATATGCTATTTCGTTATGCAGCAAAAGTCACATGGATTTCCTCCAGCCACTGCATTTGTTCTTGTGACGTCACACGCCCATTTTAATGATGAGTTAACCAATCTAATTAAGACATTCGTTTTCATTTTTTGGCGTGTTTAGGATTTGAAATAATAGTGACCATACACCCCAACTGCATCACTACTTCTAAAAAAATTGAGTCAGAATTCGTTTAGCATAACAACTCTTCACATGCTCTGACAGACTCCTCTTTCCGCTCGGCTTTTAGCAGACGTAGCATAATGGTAATAGCAAGAGGTCATATTAACATGTCTTTTGTTGAAAGTGTGTGACAGGAACATATATTCTTAATCGGTTCCGCAGCACGTTCACATAAGATGAGATGATGATTTGCACGGATCATTTCCCGCACGAGTTTTTCGTGATAGGTGTCGATAGATGTGGACAATCGTTTGGAAATTTTTCCCTCTTCGGTGGAGGCTCGATCCGATTACAATCAACTGTAACATTCCTAACATTGTGTTCGATTGAAAGATTCCACAGCATGTGCTTCATTTAATACGTCGAGAGCGTATGTGAACGTTTTGTGTAATTGTACACAGATTGCCACTTTACACGCTAGCCTTACAGTTATTTAATGATCAGGTAATGGAGAATAACCACGCACTCTTAACACAGGCGTGGTTAATACATTCTACTGCGTTAATACAATAATCACAAATTAATGTCGAAATACAACGTTAGCTAACGCCACTTTCAATACTTCTCGATGTACCTATGTAAAATCTTTCTAATAAAAGTTTCGGAATCATCTTTTAAAATGGCCAAATTTAATTCAGACCAATATTAAATGATCTTAAATAAAGGTGACCAATTATCTTAAATAATATTAAAACCATATGCACACAAATGAACTGTAAGAAGAGAGAGAGAGAGAGGGAGAGAGAAAGAGAAAGAGAGAGACGTTTGCAGAAAAGAAGACGTACATATAAAAGCACCGGATACTTAACACAAAAACGGGTTGTATACACATTCTTTGTGCATACGAATGTTATGTTGAAAATGTTAAAACAATAAATGTTACGAAGACGAAATTAAAATGTGAAGAGGGGAGGAAAGCCAATGAATATGGCCACTTCCATAACATGACATTTAATTGGCAAGTCATGATCTAATTGAGTCTGTTTCCTTCTACGATTGTGATACAGTAGGTGGGGAAAGTTAAGATAAGATTCTATATAAGGTAATTAACGAAGTTTTCTCATCATGCAATAAAAGAAACAAAACCATAATTTTTTTCGGTGAAGCAACAGTGAGGATATTACAAAACTTCTCTAAAGTTATACTGACATTGTGATGAATAAATAAACGAAATTGTGAACGTACGGAAAAGATAATTGGAGCAAATATATTTCAGAGAAAATTTGAGACATATGATAGTCTCTCTATTCCCGTTTGACAAAATTATGTCGAATTCAGGCTAGTATACGGAACATGTAGTATGTTTTAGATATGGAGTACTTGGTTTCAGTTACATTATTTTTGGCAAGATTCGTATTTCGTGAAATTTGTTGAAGTGATGCGCAAATTAATTGGATAATTCAATACATACCCAATGTAACATGTGATTACTTTAGGATTGTGAACTATACGGTAATGGTAACTAAACTAATGACTTCAGTTGTAGTTAGTAAGACATATTTGAGAAACAAACGTAATTTCTGGATGGCGTACCTATAATGTCGCTTACTTCAGAAATGCTCTATTTCCTAAAATAACCCATTGTATTTATCTATAAGCAATATAATTGAATGAAATAGATGAAAAAATTGAACTTGATAAAAGTATCGCCGAAGGAAAGTGCTTTTAGAAAAAGCATATTTTAAAAAGGTATACAAATGTAAAACAACCATCAAATGTACAATATAATCAAACAAGTAGCAAACAAAGAGCAGGAGGCAAAACAAAATAGATCAGCAATCTTCATGTCCCCAACTAATACGGTAATTCATTGATCAATCCACGTAACGCTACGACCTTCGTGCTTGCATCTTCTCTTTATTACTGTACTGAACCCTCTGAACTTTGCTATAAGACGTGTGTTATGTATAGATCAGCTACTGAAAAAAGTTTTGTTCAGGTTATTTATGAGGAACGGCCATAAATATGTTGTTACTGGTGCTCATAACAATCGGATAGTCATGGGAACGATCCTCGGCAACTATCTTCGTGACTGAAGATTTGACGGATATTTAACTCAGTCAGTATGTTTTATCTTGGTGCTTTCCCACGTTTTCTACCACACTTCGACCCGTCTTGATTCGAAGTGTCCCAAAGGCCCGTAACAAAAATCAAGAACGATTTTTAATTTTATGTTGAGATTACATACCATATTCCTGTGTATATCATACCCTTTAAGGGATTCTGCAACTTCCACCTTTACCGGCTGCAACCTTTTTAGTAAATGTACCTCGACGAAATAGTTCCGGAAAATAATAAGACTCACTCTCTGTCTATTTCTTCCCTTTTGCTGCTTCTAATGAAGTTAACCACAGAAAAGGCTCTTCTTCTTATTGTCTTTTATTCTTACTTTAGCAGTGTTTCCATTGGCTGTAAAAAGTATATAAATGCAAACATTTTATTAGTATTAAACGACCATAGGATGAAAATCTAAATTATTATAAACAATATGAAATATAATCCTACTCTTCCGTGGCGTGTTGAGTGCACTGTGTGTTTACTCGTTTAATACAGAACTGCGCACCTGCCGTAAGGTTCGCACCGAGTAGTCCAATATCCTAAATGAGTTTGATGAGTGAGTGCTTACTTTTAATCTCTAGCTTTCCATTCTTCGTAGATTCGGTAGCCTTACACGATCAAGATGAAGAATGTCTGGAACGATGGGACTAAGCACAAGTGTCGGTATTATAGGTATTCTACGCGGAAACATACATGATATATTATTACTTTGTTAATTAGACGTCACGCTGCAGCGCACGTAACGACTTGTTTTTAATAAACCTTCAGGTTGGAATCCAGCCGCTGAAAAAGGCAAAAGTTTCAACAGTAACTGAAGACGAAGATAAAGATGTTTTCTCAAAGCAGTAGTGTCATACGATCGTGAAGAAATTTGGAAAAGTCCAGCCAGTGATTCTCACCCTGGTATGCCTCAGCAAGCCTGTTGAATCGACGTTAATTTTTAAGTGTGCCATAAAATGCTGACACTGTGATTTTGCTGGCTAAATCAATTCACTCAATATTTATTTTCAAACAAAAAAGGGGCAACCTTAGCGCACGAACGAACGAGTCACTAACCGTTCGTGTCAAGTCTTGTGATGGACCCAAGTGTAATACATTACAAACCACTTATATATAATAAGCTATGTATTTTATATTACTACTGTATTGCTATAAATAAATGGATATATTAGGCGTGTCATAGAAAGAAACAGTACAAATCGATAGATGATAGCTTCTTTGTTCTATCTCCAATTTTTATTGTTTTAGTGTTATCAGTAGCACATTGTTCTATGTCCATGTGATTACACTTTCTTCCGACTGTATAGTTGTACATCTTTTCAGTAGCTCGCAACAAGTAGTATCGTTTTGTTCCATATCAATTTTGCCCGAATTGGTTAATACCAGTTTGTTCCATCTCCAGAAATCAATCAGAGGTAAATATTTCGATTATGTGACTAAGCAGCAGTAATGGCGGTTGCAAGCCGAAGTTAGCTGTTCTATGTCGTGTTATATTCTACTGCTTACTGTGGTAATTTCAGTTATGTCAGGAACACTGTCTTTATCGGATTCAGAGAAAATCTGACAATAGCAACAATGTACGAACTTTATGTCGAAGAGTACGATGCTTAAGAATGGACTCTATGTAAACAGTGCCAAGTTCCCCACGTCACATAACGTCAGCAGGAGCATGTTATACAAGTACAAGAGTTTAGGGCGAAATCGGAGATTTCGAAGCCCCATAAGGAAAAAGGAGTCATAGATAGGAATATGATATTTCAAGGTTAAGGAGATATGACAAATATGTGCAGGTGTGCACAATTTCATATTCGTAGCTTGAAGTATATTCTAGTTATGGATCCTTGAAATTACGTATTTTAGGCTAACGACTCTCACTCAGTCATCATATTGTTTAAGGCTATTGGAAAAAGTTAGAAGCATGCAATTTGGTATGAAGGTGGAGGATGATAAGTAGGCAAAGTGCAAATTCCCACATTTTGAAAAAGTCGCCACCTTGGATCCAAATTGGCCGCCATACATAAATTTTCATCACTACTAAGTTAATAAAATATTTCAAATTTTGAAAGGTTGCCATCTTTGATCTAAAATGGCCGCCAAAATGAAATTTCTATTGCACAAAAAGCCTAAACTGCTGGAGCTAGTAAAATGAAATTCAGTATGACGGTACATCATAATGAATAGGCTACGGAAAGATTACAAAATGTCTCCAAAGACGCTATCTTTGATCCAAAATGATGTACCCCTTAAATCTATTTTCCGCACCGCTTTAGCTGGAGATACCAAATTTTTCATAAAGGTATATTATCAGGAGTAGAAAAGAAAAAGGTGTTATTCTTTAAAAATAAAAAAAAGGTAGCTGAACGAGTACCGAAACAGGGACCACTGTTAATCTATCCACCTGATACTTCTGATATAACCCCAGGAGATTATACTCATTTAATAATCAGCCACGGTTTCTGGGCGCGGGATAAACCAACGCGAAACGAGAAAGAAATTATTTATTCGTGAAAGGAAAAGATAACAAAAAATAGAGTGTTAGACGGGCTAGGTTGAATGACTTATACATGCCTACTGAAGACGAACTAGAGCCAAAGGATCGGTAAAGGACTCCTACCTGCCTACTGAAGGATCTTAGAATATAGCATCTACCTGCGTACTGAAGACGAGCCGATGCTGCTAATAGGTTGAGCAGCTCCTACCTGCCTACTGAAGACTACCCGGAGTTGGTATAGTGTCTACCTGTCTGCTGAAGACGTGCTGACACTAAGAATAGGTTGGTAACTCATACTTGAGTGCTGAAGACAAGCCGAAGTTAGATAAGTGTCTACCTGCCTACTGAAGACGTGCCGACACCGATAATAGGTTGGGGAACTCATACCTTCCTACTGAAGTTGAGCCGGAGTTGGATATTAGCGTTTACCTGCCTACTGATAACAAACCAACGCGTGGAATATGTTTTTAAGAGCTACAACTGCCTATGGAAGACGGGCTGGAGTAAGGATGCCGATAGAGCAAAGCTACAAGGTAAGAACCAATAAACACTACTAGGAAACTTGAAGTAATAATGGTTTATTAGCGGACTATTGTCTGAAGAAAGGAACACCAAGGAAGAAAGCTTGATGTGTTTCGGGCCCCCACATTATATACATTTTGTTCGGGTTCTGAGAAGACTTCGTTTTGTGACGTAATTCCCGATGTCATTAGTTTGCACATACATATACTATACATATTAGATTTTTATCACTTTTTGCTTATTTGTGTTATACATTGTGAGTTTCAATACGTCATCTTGTGTTCCTATAAGTACATACGCAAGGAACTTTAAGTACGTCGTTTAATGTTTTCAAAAGTGCCCAACTGAAGAACTATTGTTTCGTACCTAATTTTATCCATAATCTTCTCTGATTTTTATCTTAATTATTGCAAAAGTGATGTTATGTAATTTAGAGCTGAAGGGTGACATATGTGACAAAAAGGCTACACATAATTTATTTATTTAACACAAATGTGAGTGACCTCACAATATTTTATTGTATACACATGTTTTCACGCAATCAACAATTCCAATGCTTTCGATATATACAGTATACCCGCTGGTAATCATTCGTTATTAATTAAGCAGAAATAACATGAAACATATTTTCCTGCTCTGGTATTATACGTAAACATAATGTAACCGAATAAATTATGAAAGGAAATATCCGAAACGAAACAATTGTACTCTATTTGAATGCAAGCATTTTATTCTTTCTTTCAGAAGAAAATTACAAGAAATGTTCAACTTTATGCTGAGTGATCTTCTTCCAGAAATAAGGTATTGAAATATGCAGAACGATACAACAGGTTTTATTGAATTTACTTTTCATAAACACATGGGTTTCTTGTTTCTTGGAGTAAAACATTATTACACATAATTTTCATAGCTGTAATCAGTTGAAAGGTGCCCGTCGATCCACTTTCGATAATAGCTTACTCTTGTGTACGCGTTCGTGAGATCATCTTCAGAGTGTGTGTAGTCACATATCTTTGGACGCTGAGATACTATTCCGGTTACATAATATGTTCCATTTACTTGGCATGCGAGAGGTCCACCTGAATCCCCCTACAGACATGAAAGAATTCAATTAAATATTAATAAGGTACAAATTTGAACATGAGTTGCAACTAAATATTGTATATACATCCAGTTAACTGTGAACACATAGAGTTCAAGGCAACCCATGAGAGTATATTATCGATATGCGTTTCCATAACATTAAAAAAGTTAGTAATGGAAGTTGACTTGCTTCACTTCCTTCGTTATTGAAAGAACTGTATACAACCCTTAAATTCCTCATCCGTAACAACACAAAACTAATGCTTCTAAATTCAATTTTCATTGCATTCACTATTTCGTTCAATAGCTCGATCTTTATATGCCTTTACACAATTATTAGCTGATTTGCCGTGATCATTGATTTTATGTTTTGATATCGTCGTAATGTACGTGAAGGCATTGTGGTTCTGCTATGTTCATTACCTAAGAGTACAAGTATCTATATAACATCGTAAATGAACATTTTGACTAAAAAATCACTGTACTGTAATAGATGAACAATGGTGTTTCCTCTTATTGTGCTATATTAGGCAACCATATTCGATATTTGTACACAAGAAGTTGTATGTGCATGAAGATCAAGGGGTGCAGAGTATTTAAATTTTGCCTTTAATGACCAGAATTGTTTGATAAATAGGGTTTAATTAA
>JAGDQP010040932.1:0-17104 GCA_022664845.1 Lepisma saccharinum | reverse complement strand
ATTGCAAAATATCATTTTTAGTTTCTTCTTTTCGGAATGCTAAATGAGAAGCAGAAGCAAATTAAAAATGCAAAATTAAACTTTCGACCAATAAGGTTATTTTCAGGTTAGTCGCTAACATATATATTTCCGGAAGGAACGTTTCTGGTATCTATTTTTCGCTTTTCTGTCGCTACAAATCAAAGCATTGATGGAAGTTTGAATAAAATTATTTAAACTTTGGCTACGAGAAAATATTACTCATGATCTCGCTTCTTTTTCAAATCATGCATGAATTTGCCATAGTGACGTTTCGAAATCGTAGGCCTAAAATCATGCCTACTAACTAAAACCTAAACTAATGGTACGACATTTCGTAGAGCACCAAGTTGTACCAGTTGGCTTTTAGCTCGGCCTGAGCCTGAGATCTTAAATGCTATAAATAAAATAAAATTAAATCCAAACGGCTTTACATTGGGTACTACGTTGTCAGTACATCGGTTCTCGTCACAGTTGTACTTTGGCTTCCATGCCGCCAATTTGCTACTTCTTGTATTCAAAGTGTCTCCACAATATTTATCACGATACTAGAAAAGTATCAAAATTCTGCGAATCGAACCCGGAACCGTTCTCACCAAGGGTGAGAGCATTAACCATATAGATATCCGGGAGCCAACCCAGAAACAAATCCTGATTGGATCACGGCATGCACCCCCCCCCCCCGTTTCGATTTTCGAACCGTATAAACTCTGCAAGAAAATGGCGAATCATAATTAACAGAAACTGGTCAATGGTTTGTATTGGGCTCCAGTACGCCGAACATTTCAAGTAGTAGATGTTACTATTACCTTCATGCACATAAAAACTTTATTTTCTATGGGACAGCCTAGTAACACTTTTGACTTCGGCCCGTCACGATTCGACCCTTTACACCAAGTTAACATCCACAAACACCTATGCCTCCAGCGGGACTCCAACCCGAGACCTTTGAGTCGTTGCCCTTACGATTTAAACCGCATGGCTACCCCGTCGGCACCTGCATGCACGTGGTTATTACAATATTAAATTTAATGAAATATTAACATTTTCAGAAATACCGATTCCCTGATGAAATGTTGACTCCTACAGCGAGAAACCTCTCTTACCTATACTCTTCGAATTTCAAATATTGTCAGTTCCAATATAAATAAGAGAAAGCGCACGCACGGCTGCGGTGCTAAACATTTCATCTGAGAGTAGTTTTTTTTTAATAAAATAAAACTATGTAGCTAATGTCATACTATCTTGACTAAGGAAATTGTTTGAGATCTCTCTTTTTTTATCATTAGCAACAACGTAGCACGTTCAGGCGGAAAGAAAAAGCTATTGTATGTTTGTATGTGTGTATGCATGTGTGTGTATGTCTGTACGTCACGAGTTCGAGTACTCAAGTCTAGCAGAAGTGAGTGAGTGTTTGAATGATACCTTATTTAACTGGGATATAATTGGGGGAAACATATGACTTTGTCTACAGCCACTTGTGGTCTGTCTGTAATTGTATATGTGAGTATATGCCTAAACATCACGAGCTTTAGTCAAGTACATCAACTACAAGTCCAGCAGCGTTAACACCTCCGAAAATTTATTTATTTCTTGTTTCTACATATACAACTCGGAGACTATTTTACATTGGAGCTTAGCAACAAGAACAAGCGTGAACAATAGCAAAGGGCATTGGACGCAAACTGACATAGCCTTAAAATAAGATATGATCCAGGCATTTGCATAATAAGACTTTTATGAAAACTTCAGTCAGGATGGCTATCTCCAGGAATGGAACCCTGGACCTCCGGAAAACGAATACAACGCCAAAGCATTGGGTCACGGCCGCTCGGTGTTTCATTTCATATAGCTTTCGTTTCACAAATTGTTCGTTACAGTTGAATGGATGAATTCGACCTATTTTCTCTTGAGGGAATGCGAGTATGATGAAATAAATCCCTGAAGAACAAAGAGTTAATTTTGGAAAGGTCGGGGAATCAAGTTTGTAAACATTGTAACTTTTATTTCCATTTATTTAGTTATGAAACAATGATTCACTTAAATCAGAAAAATAAATGCATTATGTACAAACTCCTAAGTATAGTTCCTTTGCTTCAATAATCCTGCTCTTAATAGTGACGCGTTTTCCACTGTGCACACACACAAAAAAAATGAATAGATAATGAGTGAATGTTGATGTGCATATGAAGTGAGTCTATCATCTCTGCACTCTAACACCGCAGGGAACAGTCACAAAACAGGTGTTTTCTGCCTCATTTCTTTTGCTGCTGATGGATTTTTGTGAGGTGACAAAAAAAAGGAATGTAGCCCAAAGAAATTTCTTCGGAATAAATGCAATACTGTTACCAAGATTTGATTGTGTATTACCATAACTGCCGTATTTGTAAATCGAAATTCCAGGAATTTTTTACTATTAAATGCCGCAAAAGAACAACCCACTTAGAGGAGTCCAGAGATTTTCCTTAGGAGGTGTTATCAAAGTCTATGGAGGGTGTAGGGGGTTTTGGGGCGTGTAGCGTACTCCCTGATGCACCATATCAATCAGTTTGTTCCGAAACTGTGGTTTCAGTGAATGGAGCTACTCAAGGATTTCGGAATGCCATCAAATACTCATCACTTTTTGATGTGTGAGAAAATAGCATTATATTAAACATATTCTTTCTGAAGTACCACTTGCTTCACGGATTCGTCAGACTATTGCAAAAAAGTATCACTAAAATGTGCTGTAATGTCATTAAAGTTATGTGGATTCAAGAATTAGCTTTCAGGGCTGACAGGGATGAGGAGACTAATCGATAAATGGCTCATGTGTTAACCATGGAAACGTTATCAAAGTGATTAAGCAGCAAACTTTGCCGCGTCATCTTGGTCCAATTACTTTTGACAGCCAACTAGGATGGAGACTTAAATCGAAGAAGGAAATGCTATCAAACTGAGCAAAGGCCGAGGTTCTTTGATGATATTTGTAACACAAATACTGTCAGCTCAATTACATTTTTGTCCCCATATCAAATCACTAGAAGTGATTAGATTTGTAATTAATCAAGCTTTGTAATTTAAGGGTTACTTACGGACAAGACTGAAGATCCGCCGTTTCATGATCAGTGCGTCGACATAATTAAATAGATTAGATGCGGAAAGTTCCTACTTTATTGCGATTGCATTCTTCTGAAGGTACATATTTCTATAAGAACTTACAAAATATATTGCAAGACAACGAAATCCCTCCTGAAATTGAATTTATGACAGTTGTGACTGGGAAACAACTAATATGCATGGAGAATACAAAGCATCAGTTTCGTTTTGCAGGAAAATCTCAACCATGTTCATGCATTGTGGAGTATTCATGTAGACTGTACCTGACGTCTTGCACTGTATTATATATTTCTGAAACATACGGACAGATTGTGTTTCTTTCAAGGATTTTTATAAGAGAAACGAGCAATGGTTGAATGTAATGGCATAAAGAAAGGTATAAGATAAACGTAAAATTCATTCGTTTGATTTTTATCGGTGCCACAAGGTGTCTGAACAAAGTAACTGCAAGCATAAAGTAATATCGACGTTTTAAAACCGGGTGGAACTTTCCATGCAGAATGTCAACCCTGACATGGCACCACAAGAAGACGCCGGCACTTCGAAAGCTTCATGAGACGAAGCAGTCACGTCTTCATTGCAACGGTGGTTGTAGCATTTCATGCTATATCAGAATGAACAACACTCAACGCTAAGACTTGTTTTGAAGCAGATAACCTCGATTACTTGATGAAGTATGTAAAGGTACTGGTTGCTATTATTTATATGTAGATATTTGATACATTGAAGAACCTGCCTGTTCAACGATGAGGTAAGCAAAAGGCATGGCGAATCGTAGACAACACAATTAGTCGACTAAAACAAGCTTAGAAGAACTTCGAATAAGTTGTTAAAGCATTCCAGAATTTCTGCAAAGTTGCGAACAAAAGGCAATCATTGGATTGATGTCGGTGTATTAGGAATAGGAAACAAGATCTGACGATGTTTGTGCCGTTGTCAGGATTGTTATTAGAACTGTTCTGCATTAATATATATATATATATATATATATATATATACACACACACACACACACACATATATATATATATATAATACCATTGGTAGATACAGCTGTAGCAAGGATTGAGGATTGGTTCTTTTGCATCTTTCTTCATCTTGCTGATATGTTGTGTTCAAAGGGTACAAATATGTGTAAAAATTACCACTAATCCAAATTTGTTCCGAAACTTCCTTTTACAGAGTAAAGCTAACAAAGAATCGCATGAGAAGTTTTTTAGTAAAGAATTTCTGGAGTCATTCCTATTGATGCATGTTGAGAGAAAATTCACCAGTGGCTTTGATCTAGAAGTATTAATAAAAATCCATATTTTTTTGCAATACCGTAATTTGTAGTTGAGAAAATTTGTTCATCGTATACAGAGCCGATGTTTTAAATCGTAAAAACTGTCCTATGTAGGACTGTTTCCCCCTCCCCACCAATGTAGGCGCCACCAGAGGCCAATGCCCGGTACTTTTGTCTGGACCCAGTACGTGCCTACAATCAATCACCGTACTGTTTCCAGTGTCGTGATGTTTTCAGAGAACTTCATTTTCATACTCTACATCACCATTAGATTTATTTTCACTCGCCTCCAAGTATGACTATAAGAGTAGAACTTATAATATCCTGAACATAAGATTTATAAAATATTGGTAATAAAATAAATAGTAATCAATACTTAAACACGCCGTAGACCCTCTAACCAGTTCCATTCACTTCCCGTATTACCTAATATCCCTTCTATACAGAAAGATCGTGACCCTTTAGATGGCGCTACTCACAAAAGCTGGTAACAAAAAAACTTTGGTAAACCATATTTTATATGGCCCAGTCTAGTAACTTTGGACTTCGACCCGTCACGATTGTTATAAAAAACAGTAGTTCTTCGAGTGAAACTGACAAACAAATGAGTCTGTTAGTGACACTCTATGTATACAGCTAGTTTCGGATCTGGCGAACTATAAGCCCGATTTTGATGCTTGAACTTGCATTTCAAAACTCTTTGCCATACAAAGACACACACACAAAAACAATGTGTCAGCAGGACCTCCCTGGGACCCCCCTTTGGCTTTGCGAAAAATTAAAATTTCACATTTCTTATAATAGCACTGACGCCAGACCATATAATCCGCCGACACTTACAGAATCTTAATCTACGCTTCAATACCCTACAAACGGTGTATAGCATCTCAAAATCGGTGAAGGCGTTCAAAAGTTACAACTTTTTGTTAGTCGAATCACAGAATTTTCACAAAAGATAGAAAAGTTTGTCTGTCATTGTTTTTTTTTGTTTTTTTTTTGTCCAAATGGGTAATACCAGGGGGGGTCTATTGTGGGCCCAAAAATGGAACTAAATCGAAGCTTATTTGTTTGATAGGAGTTACTGTTTTCGAGATACGGAATCTACCATGGTCCAAAATCGACCTTTTGTATGGAGTCTATAGACATTTTTTTAACAGACAGCCTTACAAAATAAGTTATATGAGTATAAAAATCCTGTCGGGGTAAAGGGAAGAATGACGCAAGAATTCTACTCCCAAAAGAAGTTATATCCATTTTGCGAGTGATTTTCTTTGTGTCACTATGGAGTAAGTGAGTATACTAAACATTTTAATTTCTTTACAAAGGAAACAATTCCTCCATAGTGACACGTAGTGGCTATTTCGAAATTCTCTAAACTTGATACAAATATGTAAACAACATCCTAAGTACATTGTCGACTCCAGAACAGAAGTCAAATTAACGAAGGAAAACAGTCGAAGGTAAACCTTTTATGTATAATCCAAAATTCATGTGACACAAAATTGTAATTCTTGTTACATGGAATCACTTATGTCTACGTTCTCATTGTACAAAATATGAAAGATTTGTCACACATTTTTCTTGGGTTATATACGAAAGATCACATTGAACTTTTTTACTTTGAATGTCACTTGTACCCTTGAGTTCTAGACTCCTCACTTAAACTTACCAGCTCATTCAAATTTAAAGTGTGTTTTAAAAGTAAATCTTTTCATTAAGGTAGTCCAATAAATTTCGTGTAATATTTCGAGTTTAAATATTAGTTTCTAAACTCTATCTTCGCCTCATTATGCGTTTTCTTCTCTAGTGTTTTGGATACGTGAAAACAACTGGTTTCGTAAAATACAGAAGTAAATGATAACTAGCTATGCTACATGTGGAATTTCACTGTATGTGTCTCGCTTAAGCTAACGGTGACAGTAAAGTGTCCTGCAGTGGCCATTGTGTGTGATCTATTGAGCTAATACTCAGAGAGCAGTTATCGTGTAACTGACGCTACTTTGACATTTAATATAATGCTATCTATCACTTGCAGGTATTCTTAATATTACCTAACAATTATATTTGATAAAGTGACTTAAGTAAATAAAAACTAAGACATTGTTCAATGTATATCTGTGTCCATCTGTCTGTAAAACAATTTCAACTGTGGAACTAGGAACTCCGAATGCTATAAAGGTAGTTAAGGTGTTCGAAATGTCTAGGGGAGACGAGTTTAAATTTCCCTAAACGATGTGCATCTTTGTCTGCATGTCCGTCGACAACGTTCAACTCAGGAAATATTTGGCTACAGAGGTTGATGAAGTCTCAATGAGACGAATACAACGCCTTATATTTCATCTATGACCGCCAGTCCGTGGACAATATTTAACTGAGGATCTACTAATTTCAGGAACGACTGCAGCTATGAATTTGAGTTTAATTTAAAAACATTTTGGCAAACGAAGTTGGCTGCGATGTTGTTTGAGAAATTTTGGAGAGAAGAGTTCATAATCCTTTAAATGGTAAAGATCCGATGAGCGGGTTGCGAGATAAAGTTATCTCCATATTAACTAATTGGGACAATCGACAACCTCCAACTCATGAACTTTCAAGCCTTTTTCTAAACATATTCTTGTCAAATCCCTTTAAGAATTTTTATAGCTGAAGCCTGGTCACATTTGGTGGGCCAGTGACCTATACCAAACGACTCGGCGACCTGGTCCGAAACTTGACTCGAATGAACGAATTGACCCGAATGACTCAACGACTTAGACTTGACCTAATTGACAAAATTGACTCGGTGATCCGAGCGCCTTTTGTCATCTAGTAGAGGTCTGTTTAAGCTGAAAAGTTGCCTGAAAGCTAATCACGAATTAACACTATCTTCATATTAGATATGGGAACTTTATTATTTTTAAAAAAGCTGTTAATGTTTCTGTTCTATTTAATACTTCAAACATAAAATTCTTTCAGAATAGTTTTTTTCGGAGGGAGGGTTTCTTCTACACCTCCGTGTGTGTTGTCATTATTTCCGGCAGTATTCCGTTTGATAGGAAAATCTTTTTTCTAAGTTCTTCGGGGTTAACACCCTGAAAACGGCACCCTCTGAACAAAACACTGGTAAAACACAACAGTGTATCATAAATCTTAAGGATACATTGAATGCATTACCCTTCAGATCATCACGTCAGACAGGGTGGATTCTCGTTTCAGCTCTGGATTCTTTATTTTCGTTACAGTGAAGAAGGAATATACTATATTTATTACCTCGTTGAAATTCGTTTTGTTTCAAAATAAGAACATTATGCAGACATTTTCTTTAATTATTAAAAGACACAGATTATTCATTATATTCTGCGTAATTCCCAAATCGTAATTTTATCAAGGCATCGTGCGTAAATCTCAATTTTTGTTCGTAATGTTCTAATTTGTATTAAGGTCATCTGCTTAGAGCGCGATGCCTTTTCAAAAATAATCAAAACATTGATTTCACAAGAAAGCCGACAGTTTTACGATACCTATCAACAGATACGACATTTTGAAAATAACTTATCTTGCCAGGGTAAAATAGATTAAGTATTTATTTGAACAATTACCATGCCACATTTCTAATTGATTTCATGCAATTCAAAAGTTGTATTGTATTTTGAGCACCGGACTGTTAAATAATAATATTTATGCTGCTTACAATAACTTAAAGGATAATGAAACGAATGCGGGTGTCATCTTTCGGCAATGTATTCTAGCAGTTGTGTACAGTACGTTGTTTATTGATAGTAATTTTGTCTCTTTCAAGACATTTACTTTATTTTACATTCATAGTGAAAGATGGGGAAAATGGCAAGTGTTTATAACTTTTCTACTACTTGAAGTTTCCTAATATACACGTTTTTGCATCGTTGTTCATAAATGTTAGATGTCTTGTTCCATATGTTTCTTTTGTCGAATATTTCTGAATTGACAGAATATTACAAAGTTGTAGGGTTCAAAAGTAGTTGAGGTGTGTGTGAGAACGTCTCCGTGAGATGAGTTTAAATCCGCATATATCACTATGTCCGTCCTTTAACTGAGTATTTACTAATTTGAGGAATTTCAATGGTTAAGAACGTGGTTGAGATTTTGTTTGAGAGGTCTCGTAAAGACTTGCTAAAAGCCAGATAGATAGTGATGATTAGATAAGAAGGTCTTGAGATAGAAGTTGAATCTATTTCCCCATAGCAAGTAATGGGATTTTTCGGAAGACCTTGCAACGCTGTTAATCACGTAAACGATCATATCTTTCAAAATTATTCATTTGCAATAATAACAATGGAATGATCTAATTCGAAAAAATGAACAAGTAATTTATAAATCATGACAAATAAAATGATTGAGAGAGAAGTTATGTTAACAATATAACATCGGAGTTGTTTTTCAATTTACCTAGTTATTGTACTAAATATTTGATAGACAGGAATTATCTTCCATTCTGTTGCTTTATCGATGAATAACAATTATTGTTTCGTCAAAATACTTAGAACCAAATAGAAACGAATTTTTGCGTCGTCTTTTGGGATTTTGCTTTAACTTTTCTTAGCTAATGATTTTGAGGAAAATTAATTTTGTATAAAATGGTAACACGTTAGTAGGTTTTCACATCATTACACTTCAAGGGTTGAATAGACTGATTGAAACTCTAAACCAGTTATAGGCAATAATCTCGCGCTGTTGGATTATCCACAGGAGTGATATTCAATGTATTCGCACCGATTATAGTAAATCCCTTTGAAATATTTTACTTGGCTCACCGAACCAATTTTTGAATGAATCCGATATCTAAACAACTGTAACTTCTAATAACGAAAATATTTCTGATTTTACACATTTTTTAGTATGTGAGGCTGTTAGTAGGGGAAAGTTGCAAAAAAACGAGTAGGTGTGATTACTTGACTGTAGTGTGTATATTAAGCAACTAAGCAGAATGCTTCTCGGCTCCAAAGAAACTTTCATTCTTCTACAAGACAGGGATATGGTTAAATATTTCAGTGATTGTTTCGTTTCTCCAGGAATTTCCATTTACAAAATATCACGTTTCATTGTTTTCTCTAACCTGTATGATAAGATGGGGTAGTAATTTAAAGCAGTATAGTATATTTCGTCACATAATAAAAATCGTGAAAGTAAACCTGCAATATTTATTTATGAGTACATAAACTATGTAAATAATTATAATATTACAGGAAGATAGTGTTTCAATAAATAAACCACTAAGAAAGACAGATGAAAATTTTAATTTCTTTCTTGAAACATAATGAAAAAAGTAAAAAAATACATTTTTAACTTTTCCAAAACAATATCTTTCTATATAAAACAATTTTAATGGTGTAAGAAAATAAGGTGGGATTTTGTGGTATTCTTCAGCTATTCGCTACTTAAAATTTTCATACAAATAGCGAGCTTTACTTTGTCCAATTGCATAAGTTTTAAGATTTCAGAAGATGGCTCCGCTCAGGACGTTGCACAAGGTCACACGAACTACCATTACATTACACTTAAATAACTGTTAAATATGGTGATGTATTTATATTTGCAAGTTCAGGTTTAATAAATCCACAAACGATCAACAAACGTCATGCAAAAATACATCGAAGCGTAGAAAGTTATAAATTTTAAAACAAACTGAACTCATGAACTCACCACTTCAACTCACCATATTGCTTATGTAGTGCTTCCAGTAATTTAACTCCTTTTTGTTTGATGTGACAGGAAACACTGGGAAGCGCCAGTATCGACCCCACAACCCCACGAATTTAAAGACAGTTTTCTAGCACTGAGCTAAAGTAACTCGATGATATATTTATTGGAAGGAAAATGTTCAAAACTAGAGGATCTCACATGAACATTGTTCTATTGTACCACCTCCTGAATATTTTTTTTTTCTCCGGGAGCCACACGAGTTCGTACAGTTATTAACTCCGAAACCAATTCCTGTAAAAACTGCCGAGGATCAGCCATGATACCCAATGATGGAACTAGCCTTATACATCTTCATTGCTGAAGAAAAACGTAACTGAACACGGAGTAAAGCGTTCACACATACTAACTTGTCTGAACGACATATCGAAAGTGATGCCTTTGTAATTTACTTCGAACTCCCACTTCCGTGTTCACACGGAACTGGAAAACCCAATGGTTTATTGTTCATGAGTAACGTCTTGTATGTACCAGGTGTATGTATAAGTAGTTTTCCGTTTACCTAAGAGATGGCCCAAGCGAAAAATACGCAGCATATTCATTTGACATATACGTCATTTTGTTCGTCTCACATTAAACTACAAACACACACAAGTTGAGTCCGCCAAACATTAGCGTCTTTGTTTTATCGTTCAGTGATCATAACGAAGTTTGTGCCTGAAAAAGGACATTTGCGGCACGCATTGCTTTCCTTATTTAATCAAAATTCAATTGAATTTATTTTAAGGCCTTTAGGTAATTATGGCTCAGGCCGTATGGGTGATGATGGGATGAATTGGTGGAATGAAGAAAGTGGCAGGAAACAGGAGCACCCCGAGAAAACCCACGCACACGGTGTTTGTCCACCACAGAGCCCACATGGCATGAGCAGGGATCGATCCAACGACCCCTAGCACCAGAGTTCAGCGCTCTACCAACTGAACCACCGCGGCCCACCTATTTAATCAAAAGAAAAAGCTGTTGAAAGTCATCGTGTGCTGGTAGAAACATATGGTGAACACGCTCCATTGATTAGAACATGTGAGACATGGTTTCGACAATTTAAAAGTGGTGATTTTAATGTGAAAGACAGTGTGCGCTCTGGTAGAGCACAAAAGTGCGAAAAGGAGCAATTGCAGGTGTTATTGGAGGATGACCCAACTGAAACTCAACAGCAATTGGCAAAAGCATTAAATGTGTCACAAGAAACAATCAGCAGAAGTTTACGAGCAATGGGGAAGATCAATAAACTGGGTAAATGGGTCCTACACGATTTGAATGAACGCCAAATGGAAAATCGCAAAGTCACTTGTGAAATGCTGCTTCAACGCCACGAATGAAAATCCTTTTTGTATCGAATTGTGACGGGTGACGAATAATGGATTTATTTTGAAAACCCGAAGCGGAAAAAATCGTGGATTTCACCTGGCGAAGCCTGTCCTTCAACACCAAGGCCAAATCGCTTCGGCAAGAAGACCATTCTTTGTGTCTGGTGGGACCAGAGCGGTATTGTGTATTATGAAGTCTCGAAGCCCGGCGAAACCGTTAATACACAACGCTATCACCAACAAATGAATTATTTAAATCACGCATTGATCGAAAGACGACCGGAATGGGCCCGAAGACATGGCAAAGTGATTGTGTTACACGACAATGCGCCGTCTCACACAGCAAAACCAGTGAAAGACACCTTGAAATCGCTTGGATGAGACATCCTTCTGCACCCGCCGTACTCCCCAGACCTGGCGCCATCTGACTATCACCTCTTCGCATCAACGGGGCACGCGCTCGCAGAGCAGCACTTCAGCAATTTCGAAAACCTTGGAAAATGGCTCGACGAATGGTTTGCCGCAAAAGACAAGCAGTTTTTGTGGCATGGTATGCATCAATTACCTGAAAGATGGGCGAAATGTGTAGAAGCCGATGGCCAATATTTTGAATTTAAAAAAAAAAATTCCCTTGAAAATTACGTGTTTTCTTTACCACAAAACCTAGCAAAAACTTATGCATACACCTGGTAATTCAGGGTCTGTGTAGACTAAACCTAGGACAAAACATTGCGTCTGGAATGTGTTTTATGCGGTATTAGCCTTAAATGAAATTCTGCAGGTAATTATCACCGGAGCTGTCACAGGGAATGAAACTGGACCGGGAATATTTCAAAATCGTAGCCGATGTATGTGAGTGAAATCGTCACTTGTTACTCAATTACTTTTAGGGAGCTTTCCATTTATAGTAAACAGATCTGTGCTATAAATAAATTGCTAAGTACGCTCGCAATGGCTAAGCATACACGCACGTTGAAAATCTTACATTTAAAGCCCCAAATTAATTTTCTGATATTTAGAGGTACCTAATAGCTTTCTACTTCCCATTTTATGACATTGATACAATTATAACATAGTCGTCAGTGTAATTTTTAAGATATAAATTGTAGCAATGATATTATATAATATAGCCATCATTGAATTATAGGTGTTATATTTGTATAATTGTCATACATTGTTTATACTAATGCAAATTGTATGTATTTGCGAGTTTTTCAGCCTGTAGTTTTATCGGTGGTTCTGAAGATTTTACAGCTTTTCCTTCAAATCTGGAATCAAGTCCATTGGATAACATCTGTCTACTTTCCGTCGGATTCGGAGTACTACTTTAGTCAACCACCGTAAACAATTATTTTGCTGCTCAATTTCCAACCATTGTGGATATTTGTTAATCCTGAAGAATAATGATGGAACAAACAGGAAGACTATACATGTTTTACTATTACGAACAGCATGTGTACTGTTTGGTAATTTACAGACGAACTTGAAATTTTATTGTGAATTCCTTTTAAGAAATAGAAATAGGAATCTATAATTTTCTTCCTACCATGATTAAGAAATGTTTTGATTTTAATTTTTATCCGTGAAAATATAACAATTGTCTAAAAGCATATCGATTGTCTGTTTGTTTATTTCATTTTCTTCTTTAAAACCGTTTTCTTTTCTTTCTATAATACTTCTTTATACTAAAGTAGTGAATCTTAGATTCCAAATTAACCAATAACAAAATTTCCAAGGTTATAATTAACAAAATTTTAAACAAAATGAAGATTCGAACATCAGTACTACTGCAGAAAGGTATTATTCCTTTAAAATGACGTTGATTTACCATACCATAACTGAGGGTATTGGAAACAAAAGAACCATAACAGAAAGTATACGCAACAAGAGTTCTCTAGCTGTGTTTAAATTCAATTTTATATATAGAATGCAATATGCATGTACGAATGTATGTTACATAAAGACTTCTATCTATTCAAAGTATCCACACAGAATTTAGCATTGGATGAAATTTGCACAATTGACTTTTTTAAAAAGGAAAAGAAATAAGGTGAACTTGTACTTCCGTACTTGTATCTAGAAGCATCTACATGATTGGAAAGTTATGTAATTTCCCTAGTTAAATGTACTGGGTGATTCAAATATGGACTATATAATTTCTACAGATTTGACGTAACATGAATGTAACATATCAAAGTGAGACCAAGTACTTCATCTCTGCCGTTATATGCTCTGTCAGCCATCTTGGATACAACTTATCATCTTCAAATAGGGATAGGGGTAAGTTTAATACCATATAAATCTGAACTTTTCTCAACATGTCACTTGTGCAATTAATTTTACCATATTTTTAACCGTTTTCAAGTTATTGTATTTAGTCTGGCAGACTAGACCACCTAACATTGGTCGAGCAACTAGACCAGCACTGTTTTGGTCTACTATGCACTTTCAGAAAAGTACACATACTTAGTTAGCCACTCTTACTTGTATCTAATCATGGCCATTTAATTAACAGGGCATCTGGTCTACTTTGTACACACAACTCAGTTTCGGAAAATTTTGTACTTGGTCTAGTCTGCCTTGCCAACTTTTCGTGAGGAATGTATGGAATTATCCATACAATTTCCACATAATTTATACAGATTATGCAGAACATAACTGTATGCAACGTAAATGAGACCAGGTACTGCATATCTGCATATAATACTTGATCCATGAGCCACCTTGGATTCAACTTCAAATGTGAGTAGTTAGGAATAGGTCAAAATAACCACAAATACCTGGAGGGGTATGCGGCCGGGTAGCCGTGCAGTCTATGGCCTTAGGCCAACGGCTAGAAGGTCCCGGTTTCGAGTCCTGGTAGGGGCATGGATGCTGATTTTAATGGCTATAGGGCGAATCGAGACGGGCCGAGGTCCAAAGTTACTAGACTGGCCCATATAAAAATAAAAGTATACGAAAGTTTTACCTGGAGGACTTAGTTCAGAGAGAAAAGAAGGACACATGTATCGTACTGATGAGCGATTCTAATCAGTTGTAGGTGATGGTCAAAATGGGAAAACAATAAGACAATATGGACTAGGAAGAGAAACACAAGTGGCCAGAGATTAATTAGTTTTTGTAACTTACATTCTATAGTGCTGGGAAACATATGGTTTAAGCAATATAAAATGAAGCTACGACTGGAAATGCCCAGACAAAGAAATGTTTCAATTCGGTTATGTGCTAATTCGGGATATGTTTAGAACCTGTTTGAATAATACAAAGACACTTACTGGAATCGATATTCATTCTGGCCGTAATTTGCTCTTAGTGAAAATGGATATAGAACTGAAAATTGTAGGAAGAAAAAATACAGGATTGAGAAATTTAGCCCTAGAGAAGTTTAGAAAAGAGGGAATGATAGAAAAAAAATGTGGAAAAGTAAAAAAAAAAGTATTTAAATTTGATAGAAATAGATGGAAGTACTAATAAAGAGTGGAATTGTTTAAAGCAGTGTTTGTTCGATGCACTTCTTAATGTGATGCTAAATATATTATACAGCAGAGATCAGCTTATACTGTTTACGATCGTCGTTTTTTTTAGGTGGTAATAAGAGTAAAAATAATCTTCATAAGTATATACAATGGTTTAGGTCGATGAATTTTAATGCCAGTAATATTTGACTGTTAAGCAACTGTAAATTGATTTGAGTGTAAATGAAGATGAAGTAATATTTATTGGATAATAATTGTTTATTATTATATTCGATTTGTGCACTCAGATCTCTACAATTTAACTAATATTGGTTTATATCACAAATACTATGAAAACAAAATAAATAGGAAAGGATGGGTTTAAGAAGAAATGCTAAAGAAAATGGAAGCGTATAGATGCAGAAGAAGGTAAAAGTACCTACAGGAAGATAAATAATGAACTCTGAAGACAAACAAGCAAAGTAATAGAAACTTTTTGGAGAAGCCCATGTATGGGCAATTAACAACGTAAATATATACAATGAAATTAATGTTTAACGGATGAAGGAAGAATGTTCTGTTGAATGAAGGAAGAATTTATTTAAGTCATTTAAAGGAAATATTGGGCCCTTGTAGAGGTTTTGTGGCCTGGGTCCTTACCCCCGGCCCTTCCGTGTATGCATAATTTATTACCAGAGAACCGGTTTTCACTGACTATAACTTGTTTTAATATGCTACTTGAAATTTACGGATAGTTTTTTTTTATTTTAACTTGATTTCAACCTATTGATTAAGAATAACATTAGAACCTTTTCCTGTCATCTGTAACTCATTATGGTACATAGTAATATGATATTACTTTACTCTGCTTCTTGGTTTGGAGTTCTATATATAAAGTTAGCATTAATCTGTCTAAACCATATTCCTACATAAGAATGCGTATATTAATTACTGTGTTCTATAATTTATTTCATTTGTTTATATCTTTTCGATTTTTGATGTATTCAAGCATTCCAAATTTCTTCTTCGCTGTTTCCACTCATTTTCAATCTACAATTAGAAATATTTGCTGTAGACTAATTCTAAGCAACATACCCCAACTCAGATAGTTTCATCTTTCTTAGCACATTTATTAGTTTTATTTTCTCACATTTTCTTGTCAATATATCTTCATTTTTACTCTACCAGTCCTATTTGCCTTCATTAATTTTCTCCTCAATCCTGTATCACACTTATTCAACTATATTTTTTCTTCCTTTCTCATTGTCTCATATTTCATTGCTATATAACTCCACATTCTCTCGGTTTATTTTTTTAAATTATATTATTATTATTTTGCTGTCAGCAATTCTTCCATTTTTTAAAACTCAGCTACACATATCCTACATTTTATTCCCGCTGTACAGACTCCATTATAATCATCCAATTTCCCAGAAACTTTAAACGATTTCACTTACTGTGCAGTCTATTAGCTAATAAATCTGTACAGAAGCACACCAACATCAGTTGTTGCGTAACTAATAGCAGTTATACAAGCACGACTTTGTTACTTTAAAAATTTCTGAGTGTAAAAACAAAATCTATTAATATTACTAACGCTTTAGAAAAAAACTGAGTTTTAAATATTTCATGAGTTGCAGGATTACATACACTTTATTCGTACATTTTATTCACAACCTCTTGCTAAACTGAGACTCATTACAAAGTAGAAATCTTTTCTCAATATTTAGTGATAACAGTGAGAATTTTACTATGTTAATATCTCAGTTGATGGAAACAAAAACTTAACACAGAATCAACCTCGGTTCAATCACCGTAAATTCTCAACTTATTTTATTTTCTTTCAGACTATCGAACTTGCTTGCATATTGACAGACTCTAATTTATGTGACAAAAGCTTACAAAAGGTGTTCAAATGGTAGTCGAAAGTGAAAAGAATGCATAAAGTGGCCAAATCATGAGCCATTTTAAATATGCAATAGACTCAAGATGAAAGAGATACAGTTTTTTACAGTGTTCATAAATTTATATTTTACCGTGTTCTTTTTACAATACAATACCAGGGTGAGTCATATGTTCGTAGCGATGGGTGATCCCGCCCACTCGATGCCGAAAAACCATGTGTAACGTGTAGAAAAGGTGAAGGTGGTGGTGGGAGAAAGCGTGTCACGTGTCTGTATGATCACAGCGCTAACGGTGTGTGGGAGGAACTACGCGTTGAATAC
>JAGDQP010040931.1:0-17104 GCA_022664845.1 Lepisma saccharinum | reverse complement strand
CAGATAGGAAGCATAATTTTGCATGTGTGTAGCGGTTGTCTTGTGGTTTGAGGCAAAGGATACGGCGGTGACAATCAATGGCTGACTCGGTTGGGAGTCTCATGCAGGACCTACTTTCCGTCACTGATGGGCACATGATTGATATGTGTGTGTTACTGTGGCAAGAAAGCAACGACAAACCAGCTGTTACTGAGTCCTTGTTATCTTCTGACAGTGTGTGGGGAAGCTACTTGCCCAACTTGTTTGCCTCCCCCATTAAGAGCAGGTGAAATCTAACTTTCATCAGAAATCTGGAAGCATTAGAAAACTACCAGTAACATATTCGCTCCTGTCCTGCTATAGCTGTCCGCTCTAAGTTCATTTCATGGGCCACTGAATGATACCTCAATCAGGAACAAATAGCGCAATCTGAGTTTCCGGAGCTATTGTCTTACATTGTAGTTCATTCACACCATTATTACAAAGACTTGATCTATCTGGTGACTTGATTCAGGTGCGGAAATGTCAACCTTAAAGTCATAAGGCAGACAATCCCGAACAAGATTGTACGACACATCCATTTGCTTTCGCATCTACTCGAGCTATGATTGCAGTGAGCCCGAAAATCGCCTGCAATTTGCTGTGGACAATGTTCCTATCTCCTTTTCTGAGGATCTAGGGCAATTATTTCCATATCAGTGATCACATCTAGCGTTGTGATGTCAAAAACGGCAAGAATTTGTTTTTATACATTGTAGATAGTAATTACATATTTATTTATTGTATGAGTTAGACTTCAATATCAGTCACGCCGTGCGAAAAATGGCTCCTAATATGTTTTTCCTCCTCCTATGGAGATCTGATTCCAGCCAAAGATTCTGAGTATGAATATATTTGTCTTTGTAAGTGAAAAACTAGTTTAGCGCAATGAAAACCCTGCAGATTTCAAATGTGATATCCTCAGTATATTATGAATATACACTTGTGGAATATCATTTTGTTCCGATTATAACTTGCCATTTCAAATTGTCTAAACAGTAGATTCTTCGACACAAATATGTTGATATCATTGCCATTTTTTGCAATGTGCTTATGTTTGAACTTGTAAAATTGAAGGCAAGGCCAAAAAACCTAGTGCGTTTTGCACAGTCTCTCCGTGGGCAACCCATAGGTACAAACCGGCACATCGACGCTTGCTACAGTTCTGGATCGCAGAAGTGGCCCGATGTTTAAACACATGTCATGATACGTTACAAAAATGCCGATTCATTGTCCGCATTGGCAATCAGATCTCCACATATCTTTTGAACCTGGTCGTCAGTGCTGTAGACCAAGTACATCCACAGAATATATGCTCTGAATTTTTAGAATATAAATTTTTATGCGGAGACTATAGTGCAAAAGATCGTTGTTCTAATTGAACGATATTCGGTGTTCCAGGGCGACCACTTACTTATATTAAATCAACATACCAAACTGCTTTAATTTCAGTTAGCGTGAATAATTACAGTGGGTTTGTCAACGCTAATACTGCAACGATCCTGAATGAAAACGCTAATATATGCAGCGATTTTAGAAAACATCAGCTCTAAAATTCCGAGTGCAAGGCAAGAGGGCAACAATGTCCTTCACCTGCTGGAAGAGAAAACCCAGCAAAATATACTTTCCTTTCCGCAATTCCATCAAACGAATCATCCGTCAAATGAATACCTTTTGCACATTAGAAAAACTTGACGAAGTTGCTACGCAATGGATCAACAACCTTAAAATGAAATCATCCTGGTACCACATATAGCACTAAACTCAAGATCAGAGGAAGAAATGGTTTAACATTCTGTTAACAAGCGTGCATCACTAGAACACAAATTCAGGTTAATATATTCACAGGAGGGAACAATTATAATATCAATCAAAGCAGGTTACAATTTCTACTTAGCAAGCAAAAATATCATTGTTTAAAACTTCGGCAAATGTTACTTCTCAATAAGATCTACTTGTACTCAGGAAAAACACCCATTCTCCTTTCATCTACTACAATAAACAAATTGAATCAGTTTCCTTGTATTTTACTTATCTTTCCTTGTTTCCCAAAGCCCATATCTTCATATCATCTTCAGTCACTATAGTTGTGTCTGACAAAGGAACGTTAATTTAGACTAAACACAGCTGTAAGCAAGTTTAACTGCAGAGGAGACCAGACTCTGAATGAAAGTGATTCTAAATTAGGTAGGACTGGCAGGAACTTAACTCAAACAGCAAACATAGGAGAAAATTTAAGATCTTCTCAGCAAAATGCTAACCTAATGTTCTGATATAACTATGCTATTATATTTATTATATTAACCACTGCATCGGGTACCAATGAGAATCCTAGCTTATAGCAATGATTTTAGTCAGGGTTTAAGATCAATACTAAGTAATGACTTATATAGAACATGTTACAAGTCCTTTAAAATACGCAAAAGAGCTTCGTCATAAAAACGTGCCTCGATATCCATGATTTCTTACCTCGTTTAGACATTTATACATAGATTAACAACTGTTAACTCCATCACTTAAAACTATTAATTATTCAACTTTCTGTATATTTGATGACATCAAATTTCGTATATCGATTAACATCTGAAATGTTGTCGTTAAACGAAAAACCCAAAACATCAGTGTATAACATTAAACTAATAATTATTTCATTGTACCACAGAATATGTGCGTTAAGCAAGAAATAGTAGTTTTTACAAAGTGAGTAAACAAAATTGTTTTAACAAACAGTATAGTTGAGTACTAGTTGAAAATTGCAAAACACACGTAAATGACATTTATATTTATACTTTGTACGGATGATAACAGACACTACCAGGCTTGTGCTTAATTTGGAATTATAAGGTATCGCCTATTTTTTTGAGTCATCCGAAGACTCTGACTCAGCTTTTAGCTTACGTTGATTCTAGGGCTATAAGAAGATTGAAAGGGCTATAAGAATATATATCTTCTTTCTGCTATTAAGAAAATTTTAAATTTATATATCTAAGATATATTAAGTCCATTCAGAAGGTGTTTATGTTAAAGAGGGCCACTAACAATGTAATATCACACTACATAATCGATTTGTAAGCAAAAACGATAAATTTTATTTCCTGTCACATTCAAGATGACCGCCGAACTAACTCGGAAGTTCGCGAACGGAAAAACGAAAAAAAAATTAGTCAAAATAAAAAAACAACGGGAAAAATAAAAAATCGAGCAAATAAAATAAAAAGAGGAAAATATCAGAATATATGACTTTTCATTATATCTTCAACTCCTTAAATTTAATCATAGTCGACACTTCGAAATAAAAATAACTACATTCATTATAGATAACACAATACATGCGCCTTTCATTAACTTCTCAAAATATGTGCAAAGGTAAGAAGTAATTACGAGAAAATTAAACCATTTCGTACCAAAAATAAATTTTTGCCAAAAGAAATAACTGAAGTCAAAAATGGTACAAACTATGATAGCTATCGTAGCATGAGGCAACCTCTACTGGAAGGACTGAAAATTAACAATCGTAATAAAGTAACATGGAAGTTAAAAAAATAGTGAGATATGAACTTAGGACTGGACAGCACAATTCAACAAAATGGAAGGTGTTATACTAACATAATGACAGTGGTAAAGCACCGAGATCAACACGTTGTTGTGTTGATTCAAAAAAGGTGATACATTGTTACAGCAGTTTTTACAGTGCATGTTTCCATTATTGTTTTCATCTTTGCATTAAATATTTGGGATAAAATAATTTAATTCCTACACGAAACAACTAACTCAAATTGTTTTTAATATGTTCAGTGAGGCAATGACAACGAAGTTATATGCATAGTATGTTACGTTGAGGTAATGAGTAGCACGAAGGTTGTTGAGACTTTCGCCAAGTATCTATATCAATTTACAATATTAAAATTCTAAATATATGTTAGCTTCAGAAGTCAAAGAACATAAGTGACAAATAAAAAAAAAGTTCGAAGATTCTTTTTATGTAACCCGAAATATATGTGCCACACAAAATTCTCAAATTTTGTACATGAACACCTTAAGGTCCAAGATTTATTTGTACACAATATGATATTACGTTGAACTTTTTAAAAGTGAACATCCTTTGTATTCCTTGCCTCTCGAGTCGATATATAAGACTTTCCCTGCATCTGGCAAATATATAAAGTACGATGGGACTTACTCTATATAGAAAATTCGAACTTTACATTCACTTTCCAAACATTAATCAAATGTCAGCTGAAATTGACTATACACTATGTGCGCATTTCTACAAGATTATTATAGTAGTCAAAATATACGATAAAATACTGGCGCGCACTATGTATGTGATCTTCCTTCCCCTACTGAACATCTTGTTCACAATAACATGGACCAAAATTATTTGACTGTAATAATCTCACGAAATGAATAGGCAAGTTAAATAAATCAACGAAATTAAAGGTATACGCTACGGTGTAAAGTTAATCATAGTGAATACGGCGTATATCCTCGACTGTTTTTCATGAATTAATGAGTGCCGGAGGACCTTTTCAACCGTACGGGTCTTGTTCATATTTTCTGTCAGAATAGCGCGCCAACTGCTGTGGTTGATACGTGTTGATTTTGCAATGCCATCAACACGCTTTGAAACCCAATTACATAAACAATAGGTATAGGTAGAGTGAGAATAAGATTCATATACAAGTACACACTCTATAATAAGGCGTTCAGCAACCATAAGCTATAAGTGAAATTAACCAATAAAAGTTTTAGGTATAATTTATAAAGGGTGTGGTATAAAAACAACTTTTATTAAGTACAAGTAAACTGAAACAGTATTTTGTTATAAACATATTACAAACACACCAACTTCATCCATACATATTGTCATTTGCAAATTATACATAGTCACATTCCTGTTTTGAAAATTTTAACCTGCTGATGACCACAATCCCAAAGTTGACATTCTGATACTCTGTGATGTAACCGTCCATGGCTCGTTAAAACATAGGAACATTTCCTATCTCAGTGTGGGTGTTGTATATCAGCTCCAGATCACTGAGTGGACTTCTTAAATGTCCACAGTCAGTTTGTACTTATCTGGTTATAGTATGTCCACAAAAATCAATCAAAAACTGATAGATCTATACATCTAGGAGACCACGAAATGTCACTATTTTTTAAAATCATGCTGTTTTCGAAACGCAGGGGCAGGTCTTCCATTAAAGTTCGCACAGAAAGACGTACGCATTCTTGCTGGAACCATAATGGCTCACGAAAGTCTGCCAGCTCCGGTGTAAGATATATGGTAACTATGCCGGCATATTTTAGAGATCTGACGGTGGTTGTTTGTCCGATTAGTGCCATCGTAGATAATGCACAACCTCCAGTTGCTGTGCAAAGGCTGTTGATGTAGTTCACTAGGATTATCCTCAGACCAATAACGACAAATTTACTTATTTACAGAACCAGTAAAATACTAAAATAAGTATCGTCACTTATCCACAGTAAACGTAAGAAAGATTCATTGTTTCGAATTTTAACCAAACTTGAACAGGGAATCACTTGCTATTCAAAATCAGTTTCACCTGACTGCCGCACAGTCTCTTTCTTGTGTGGTTGTACCTGTAAATCATCGTGTAAGATTCTGTGCATAGTACGATTATTGATCCTCACCGTTGCAGAAATATGTCTCACAAAACGTTTTGGAGTGTGCTTTACATCATTTTGCAGCTAATGTACCCTTTCCTGTGTGCAAAGACTCCCAGACATTAATTGCAGTTGCTTGTCGCTTCACAATATTTGCAGTTCCTTCAACTTCCTTTACCATAACTTGCCTACATGTTTGGATGGAACAGGATCATGTTCCGAGACTGACATAGCGGCGAGCATTGTCATTACATTTTGTAAAACGTTTCTACAGCACGCTGAGCTCCATCCCAGTCAAACATCCCTGTAAATGGCGTACATGTAGCTGAAACCTATGACAACCAATAATTGTAGCTAACACGATTACAAAAACTTTCCCGAAAGAAATAAAGAAAGTTTGTTTTGCCACAATCACTGCTAACAACATACCTGTAGATGAAATAAATGACACTACATACATTTTAGGGTGCCAAGAATGGCGTTCACACACAATTCCGGAGCTGAAAAGCATCATCGGTACTGATACAAGAAACAATCTTATTGAGATGTGGAAAAAACTGACGATTTCCGTTGCAGAATATAAAAATACAATCGTGCAAATTGTGGTTACCTGTAAGACGTAATTTTTAAAATATATGTATGACTATGTATAATTTACAAATGTGAATATGACTATGTATTCATACACTGTATTTGTGACACAAAACCGTTATATTTTGCCCAAAGAAACACTGGATTTTAATGTGTCCGTGTAATACATACGACAGTTTTGTGTCATATGATCTGGTTTACTGTATTCTAAAATCTAAAAATGCTGGCACCTTTCCTTTCACCAAAGCATTATATAAATCATATATAACAGGTAAGCCATTCCAGCACTTTAATCCTCATTGGCTCAATAGTGTATGACGTCAACTGCGAGATATTCTCAATCACAAGCAACTTGACACTAGTGTATCATAGTTGTTCTGGCAACAAGTCTCTTGCCATAGGAAATATGTATGTTTTAATCCTCATGTGTGTTTTTTGCATTGATTATAATGGAAAATATACGACTTTGTTTGTTGTAATCCTCATGTGTGTGTTTTGCATTAATTATAATGGAAATTATACGACTTTCTTCTTTTAATGTTTTAATCCATCAAAACGTATTTGTGCTTGGATACGAGGAATGCAGACAGATTAGAGGATTCCCAAAAATGTTTGCTCAAAGGCAATTTTGTTACCAAAAAGCGGACATGTGCACATAAATGGCGACGTATGGTAACCATACTTATAAAAGTACATTTTTTATTTCCGAATGTCACATCCATGCCTTGGCTTCTGGAGGCGTTATAAAGCTCTGTATAGATAGTATTTAACTTGCTGTCTCGATCTACTTGAGACAGATTGGCAGTGTTGGGTATAACATTATTTTAATTTAGTATATATTTCTCTTGCAGAAAATTTTATTATTGATGTAATCACGGATTTTTTTCTCGCCGGAGTGGACACTGCAAGTACAAACTTAAGTTTCTTTATACTCTATATGATATTATATCCTGATGTTCAACGCAAAATTCAAGAGGAAATTGATCAAGTAGTTGGTAAACATAACACACCATGTCTAAGCCATATGAAAAGGTAAATAATCTTTGTTTTTTTGTGTTGTTTGTTCGTTCCTTGTGTAAATAAAAATAAGTAATACAACCATACATCACATTACATTACCTGAGGTTTGAAATTCATTCCGTAACTCGGAAATTGTCGGTTACTCTACGTGTTTCAATTTACCGATAAATACAGCGAATGTGGTTCATTAAAAAAATAATAGTAACTTTCGGAGGTGAAGATAAGAAGGATATACTGCTTGAAGTAGATTACGGAGCAATATGGTTAAAAGATTCAAGCCACCATCGAGGGTTCAATCCCAACGGGTGACCATTCTGATTGAGTTTTTTTTTTCTAGGTTATTTCCCTTATTCACAGCAGGAAAATGCCAATATTGTACTTTGAGCTTAGACGCTTGATGACACCTTTCCGCAGTGTTCCCTTCTCCTACCCTGAGGATGCGTAAAGACCATCAATAAATTTTAAAGTCAATTATATCCGATAGAAAGCAAAAGTGTAATTTAAATAATCCCTATTGGAAAACCAACATAACCAGCACAAAAATGTAAAATTGTCTGAATAAGAAATACAAACTTATCCTTACTCACTCGTGAAATTGTGACGTACTGAAGTAGGGCGACTGGTAAAATTAGAATAGAATTATCTTCAGGATACCTTAATATTAGAGGTAATAGAAAGGTTAAATCAATTTTTCTAATCAAAGATCAGATGAAGACTAGATTTATTAGAACCTACTTAAAACGTCTTGTATTGTATTTATACTAACCATGCGGTACTTATGGTAAAATTGTACAAATTAAATCAAGGAATTGCTGAAATGTGCTATGTTCCATAGTCTAAATTTATTGTAATAAACAATATTTTTACTTTCGTTCCAGAATGCCATATACTTCAGCAACAATACTTGAAATTCAAAGGATATGTACCATTGTCCCAATTGTTCCACGACTAACGCTGGAAGACGTCGAAATTCAAGGATTTAAGATCCCTAAGGTATAGTTGATCAGAGTACATTACAATTGAAAGGTACCGAAAGACATCAGTTACATTTTGAACGTTGTAAGAAAACACGCATTCTAAGGTTTAAATACTTAAACGTAAACTTATTCTTGGCTTTTAGGCACTTTGACGTAGACCGATATTGTGGCAGGTAGCAAAAATACAAAAAAGAGCAATTGCTTACACTTTAAAATGCGTGGTTTCTCACAACTTTGAAAATGTGACATTTATTTATCTTCCCGCGTACTCTTCAGTTTATTTAAAAAAAACATACTTTAAATATTTTGGTTCGTATATTTCCTTTCTAAAATTGAAATTTCTTCCGTTTATACACTATACATACGATGGTGTAAATCGCTATACGTATCATCAAAATAAGACCTATACGTGTAACTATAGGCATTGATTGGTTGTCAAGCGTTTCCTAAGAGTGTTACAATAATGGTTGTGTAGCAGCGCAAAACTTGACATTAATACCATAAAGCTTCACAGAAAATACTATGAGTGTCCCAATCTTTAAATGTCCCCACTTGTCAGTTTTGCAAAACTATTTCAAAAACGTACCTTTTAAGATTGGTTCGATACAGTTGAATATATCCAAGTCAAACTTAGAATCAACATTAACAAGCACAGTAGAAAAGTACAGTTATCAGTGTTTTCCAACCTAAAATTTAGAAATTAATGTTTGTGTCTCTGAGACGTTATCGATGGACGGAAGCCTACAAAATTAATACTAGAAGCTGGTCTTCAAATCTATAGCATCCTATAAACTTACGATATGAAACATTTTATTGATTGAAACGTGTGTTAAGTGATGGAAACCATTGCATAATGTTATATGCCCATGTTTTAATATGTTTGTAGTAGTTTTCATATTATTGAAAATTAACATTTATTCTAATAGTGTTGTTTCTTTTGTGATTGTTTTCATAAAATGTCAAAAAATATTCCAAAAGGTCCACTGAAATAATGTTTTATTTTTCTTGTAGGGAACTACAATTTGGGTTAATATGTACTCAGTGCATATGAACAAAGAGCATTGGGTAGATCCAGAGTTGTTCAGGCCGGAAAGATTTTTGAATGGTGGAGAAACAGTGCATCAAGAATGGATGTTCCCATATGGAGGAGGTGAGGTTCCAGTTTTTTTTTCAGGGAAGCATATCTGAAATTTTTGTAAGAAGTGTTTATCTTCAACCTTTTGCCTAATGTTCCGAGCTAATATAAATTCAAAATATGTAAACTGCAAAACACTGCAGAAGGTTTATACAGTTCATAGATCCTATTCGTTGTCACAAGTAATGATTACTTCATTTTGTAGTAAAAAGATATCACGATGAAACTGGGGTAGCAAAAGGAGTGAAATGGACCGGCACAATACCCTATTTTTACTTGCAATTATCAACAGTATATATCGTTACGTGTATCAAGGGTATCTCGTAGGGTTGCTAAAACTCAAGAAATTTAAAACACGAATGTAAACAAAAGTGTTCGCATTGCGTATATGCCCCAAATCCATATTGTGAACGAAAATAAACTCAAAATTAATCCCACGTCACAAACGTTGAAGTTTGACCACAAATGTGGGGGTATTTGAAAAGCCTAAACTGTATATGATTTAAAACAATAAGGAAAGCGGCATCTAATGTACGCATTTGAATGAACATATAAGTACTCAGAAGAAGACGAAGAATACAGATCACGCAGAATTTTCTGTTTAAACTTTCCTATAGCAACTTTGTTTAATAAATGGAACAAAACGACAGTTTTAAATTGTTTCCGACAAAAAAAAAAAACAATTTCAAATCCCCAGCGGAAAGTCAATTATCCTGTATATTTTAATCACGCGATAAAATATGTCATAATTATGTGAGAAACGATTGAAACATTTAATACATTTGGAATTTATCTATAGCATTTTTCTGACAGTCAACCTATTCTTACGAAATCGTTTTGGTGAAATATAATCTTCACTATCTCTCACATTTCCATGATATGATTACCTTGACATCGATGGTACTGGATTGTTTCTCACTTCGTCCTTCAGGTCTACAGTCGCACCTGAAAAAACGTCAATGATGTAATTGGTAATAACGAATGTTTCAGTTGTGTTGATTGGAATTAAGAAATATTGGAAGATAATGAGCGTGATCGATTTCCCTAATTACTTTTTTCCTTTTATTTAAGCAGCTTCTGTTATCTTACTTAAATATGTTGATAATGTCCATTTTCGCATACAACCAACATCTATATTTGCAACTACTGACGAATTTATCGACTATTTAATTCTTTTAGCACATTTTATAACAACTAATTCAGCGAACAAGCAACAGTGCCTGTATCTGAAACATTTTATCGGGCAAATTTGCACTATAATAAATTGTACACCGAAAGTTCTACAATTCGCGCCCATGCTCATTGAAGGGGGATCTTGAGATAAAAATTCGAGAAATAGAAACGAATATGACATTTTATTATCCGGAGCATACTGTTAGCTACAGAGCTCTGTAAAAATATATAAATATGACACTTCTTCAAGACAGATGACAATAACATTTTATTAAAGTGAATTTTCTAAATTGTACTTTGAAGAGCAAAGGAAAAAGCTTTTGGCTACCAATGGCTTCAATTCCATTCAATTCAATTCCAAAGAACGCCGACGTATTGCTGAAAATCATTTCATACTGTAGCGGCAAGGCGAAGGCTGCGAGAGGAGATAACCTAAAATGACGGGTAGGGCATAGAAGATGCCAGCTAGCGAAAAACTGACTGAACGCAGGAGAACTGAATTTGCTGGTGTGTGAGTGATACATGAATTAGATGGAGTGATGTGGCTGCGTCATATTTTTTTTTTTGTGATTTGGTAATAAAAAGGACGTGCTTCCAGAGGGACAAATAAACTTGGATGTGGTTGTTATGGAAGTAGCATAAGGAATCAAGGTTATGTCTATTAAGTGGGAACTTCTGATATGTATAATTTTCTCCAACTTGTAGCAGGAGCTCAGGGAAGTTTTCAATTAGGCGAAGAATTGCTTTACGATAATTTTGAAAAGATTTTTGTGGCTCAGGATTATTTATATACTAACCTGTGTAGTTAATATATAACCTGGCATGTATGGGACTTGTTCGAATCTAATATAAATCCCAATGAACAATATTTTCAGGTACTTGCTCAGTACAATACTATACTTCGTGTTTCGACAAAATTATTAGCAACCGTGCTTACCGTAAATTGAAAAAATCAACCTACAAAATTAATACTTCAATTTGAAGCTTCAATTAGTGTTCCAAATTCATGAACTTTGGTTGTGCTTAACATAAACTGAAAGAAAACTCAAAATCAAAAAGCATTTCATTCTGCAAACATAATGGGACAACACATGTAAAAGAGTCGAAAAATAACGTGTACTTCTCTCTGTATAATGCACTAGAAACTTGCAATTAAATCTCAGCTGGTCCTCTGGCGAAGGAGAATTTATTTATTTAGTGACAACACAGTAGGTAATGAACTAATTATAGTGTTCAGCTTTACATATTAGTTGTACAGAGTTTACTGACAATTGCATCTCTAAATTCTTTAGGCGACATAAAGCATACGTCCAGATCATTGTGAACTGTACAGAATTTGTTATATATAGTGCAAATTCTCCAGATTGGTGAACTTATCAAGATATTGGTTCTTGCCTTTTAACAGTGGAAGAGACCATTATTATTAACGCGAGTTTTAGATGATGAGACACAAAACTGTAATGTTGAAACTAAATCCATACAATTTAACTTATTTTGAACATATTTTTGAAGAGATAACAGATCAGCAATGTTGCGCCTTGGTTCTAAGCTCTGAATATTAAAATTCTTAATCACTGCATTGTAAATATCATAAGCAGGGTAGATTCGAGTTTCTTTAAAAGTCAGGAATTAAAAAAAAATGATTGGATTTTCTTTAATTGTTTACAATGTTTCAATTGATATGGATTCCAAATAGAAGAAGCATACTCTACCTTGAAGCGAACATAAGCATAGCATTATTTTTCCAATGTTGATATATTGTTGAATTCTCTTCCCATCCTAATTACGAATCCTAGTAACTTCAAGCCTTCATTTCTTATATTTGTAATGTATATGTTAAAAGTCAATTTCGAGTCAAAACTGACACCAAGATCTTTAACTACAGTAGGTCTGTTTAGTACAATTTTATTAATGGAATAATCAAATTGATGAGTGGTTTTATTTCTATTAAATGATAATAATTTACATTTACTTATGTTGACTCCAAGTTGATTAATAGCATACCAGTTTGCAATTTATCTAAACTTTGCTGAAGCCTTATGCAGTCTCCGATAGAGTTGACTTCTGTATATATTTTAAAGTCATCTGCAAATAAAAAAAAACATTAACGAAAAAGATTTCGTTAATCATGAAGATCATTATCAAATAAGACGAATAATAAAGGTCCTAGGATCGAACCCTAAGGAACTCCGGAGAATGCAGAACGTTCATATGATTTGTATTCTTTATAGACAACTGATTGATTGCGATTTGTTAAGTACGAATAGAGGAGCCTTATCACAGTGGGCGAGAAGTGATAGTGATTTAATTTTTCCAGTAATATATTGTGATTAACTCTGTCAAATGCTTTCTCAAAGTCAATATAAATCACATCAACTTGCTTGCCTTCATCCAACGCATTTGCTATGAAGTCTGTAGCAACTGCTAATTTTGTTACTCTGGATTTCTGAGAAACAAAGCCATGCTGCTTAGATAACTGATTGAGATAACTGGTTGAATATGATTACTAATTTTCTTGTATAAGGTTTTTTCAAATACTTTTGCAAAATTTGGTAATATTGCAATTGGTCTCAAGTCATTAATATATATCTACTATTATTAGATTTTGGGATAGGACAAACCAGGGCAGATTTACATTTGTCGGGAAAGTGCAGGTTTTTAGGGATAAGTTAAATGCTATCAGTAGGGGATATTTAAATATTTCAAATATCCCTTAACTACATTGGCCAATGCACAGTGTCCCTATTTCATCATCTCTATTACTAACAGCATTACCATTAAGATTATTATATGTGTGAGAGGAGGATAGAAATAACGATTGAAAATTCTGAGCAAATGCATTCCATATCTCATCATTGCTAGACAACTCCTGACATTCAAAATTTAATACATTTGGCATTAAGTGTCTTTTTTTTATTTTCTACAAACATCCATAGTTCGCTCGAGTTGGAATTGATATTATTTTCAGAATTAATTATAAAACTCTTATAGGCAACTCTAATGTCTTTCTTAATTTCCCTACGTAATCGAGCAAATTCTTGATAGAAAAGTGTTGGGTTCGTGCTTTTGACCTTGGATTGTTTATGATAATATGACCTGACCATAAGTTTTCTAATAATATCTTTGTTGAACCAACACGGATACTTTGAAAGAGTACTTATTTTACGGAAACACACCTATCAAATATTTCATAAACAATATCAGAATTTACTCACTAGGTTATTAACATTCCGATACACTTGCAAGAATTCCCAGTCGATAGCTTGTAGTTCCTGACACAACATCAGAAAATTTGCCTCCCTAAAATTGTAATAATAAGTGTTACTTATCTGCTTTTCTTTCTTAACCTTAACTACGTCTATTATTTTAGCTGGGTAATGGATATCTCCAGGTACCAAAAATAACAATTCTCTAATAACTTCAACATTTTCAAGATTTGACAGAACTAGATCTAGTGTGTGATTATTAATACTGGCAACATTATTAAACGATCTCAAATCATAAAAAATTATAAAATTATATACATTTCTACACTTTAAAGATGTGATTTGTTCAAAATCAAATTCGGTACCGTTTATCTCCGGTAAATTGAAGTCACCAATAGGGAGCATAGGACTGCCTTGCGGACAAGTGGATTCAATGCATGCAAATAGATTATCATACAAATCTATACCTGAAACCGGTTCAAAATATACAACACAGATAAGCATCGGTCTCCTCTTTACAGTTATTCTAGCAATCAGACACTCATGTTGATCATCACAGCTATTGTATTTTTAAGAGCCGAGATAAGTACCCCTCCTCCCTTTGACTTTCCAGGTTTATTAATATTGCGATCCTGTCTTAAGACAGTACACCTATTATCAAATAATTCACTATCATAATGAGTTTCATTAGTCCATGTTTCAGTAATTGTAATAATATCGTAATAATTTGATATTACACTGCAGAAAAATGCATTTGCTTTTTGGTTAGGTGAATAGCATTGCCTCGTGATCGTGACGTACACAAACAGTGGAAGTAGCTGAACAATTCTTGTTGAATAAAGATAAAGATAAAACGAATTTTATAGGCGGTAACAGCACTATGGCTTACGCCCTTCCCGAATTCTTCTTGAATGATGAGCCAAACTGCAACTGATAATACCGGCTTCGAAACTAAGAATAGAAGTTGCGAGTGATATCCAGGTGTTCACATTCTTGTTTGTTCACATTCGCAAACATTCCCATCGTATTTCTTTAGAAATTTCTAGATTGACATATGTGTATAGGATGCTCCCTACATTCAATCGACAGGAAGTAGTAGTTATTATTTTCACTGTGTGCAAATTGTTTGTTATGTATATTTTCTTTATTTTGCAACGCAGTGACATACTTGTCACCAAAAGCGTATTATTAAACACTCATATTTATTTTCTGAACTGGAAAACTAATGTTGTTTAGCGCTCTTTTCACTTATTTATCGACCGCAAACACTGAAGCGGAAAACAGCGGGAATCTTGTATCAGGTGATAACAGAGAACTTTGGATTCGTATCACAAAGTAATTAGCATTCAAGAAAAGGCGACAATAATAAACATGTGTTGTTAAATTTACACAGAGTGATATACGTTTTAGTGTTTTCAAGATTATGTTTATGTTAATGTTCGTAGTTTATTAACGTCCTAAAAGAGTCGCATTTGAGCTTCTAGAGAGTTTACCTACAGGTTTTGATAAACATGTTTCCGAACCACTCCGTACAATTGACACCGGTGGGAATTGAAGCCGTGACCACGAGAACAGAAGGCGGACGTGCTAACCTCGCAGCAACCCGAAATCTTTTAATGAATTAATAAAATATTTTTTTTGGTTGCGGACTTTTCAAATTGAATCGTATCTTCCTGTACATGACATTTATTCACCTCTTGCGAAGTATTCCTACAAATGTTCACCAACATGCAAGAATCATCCTATAGCCTGTCCTTTTCACAATAGAAAATTAACCAAAATTACGTACTAAAAGTGTACATTCAACAGAAAAAATTTCCAGTTGAATACAATATACTTACTATCGTAAAATAGTATACTTATAGCTATAGTATACAGGGTGGTCAGAAAGTGTGGAAACACCCTAATATTTCTTAAACGCTGAAAAATAGAACCAAAGTAACAGTGTAGGTGGGGACTAGAGATGGGGGCACATTAGAATGACGTCCACCATCTTGAAATCCGCCATCTTGAATCTGACGCAATAATCTTAAATGGAAACCATAGCATGTGATATATCATTTTAATAGCAAAGTTTCGTAGAAATTTAATTGTGTTGTTATTTTTGCTCTAACGCTAACCGTTACGAAGTTATGACTGTTGTTGTCTTATTTACCCTACCAAAGAGCTTCGTCATATGCCAAGGACCATGCACTGTTACAGGACGTGTTCAATGTGTGCACCATTCCGGTCGATTGTCAGCTGTATTCACAGCTCCCACTCACGCAAAACCTTGCGCGAAGTGTCGGCTGTAATGTTGGAGCATGCGTCCACAATTCGTTCCTTCAGGTGATCAACATCCCTAATTTTCACTGCATACACAACAGACTTCACATGACCCCAAAAGTAGTAGCCCAGGGGGGTTAAGTCAGGAGAACGGCGTGGCCATTCCACAGCACCTCGCGTGCTTCTCGTGGGACTTTTACTGAATGATGCCAACACTGCCACAGTTGTTGCTTCGTCTGTCGCCGTGCCTGGTCTACCAGTCTTGGGACGCTCTGCCATTGATCCGGTTTCTTGGAATTTCTTCAGCAGTTTAGACAGTACCATTCCTGATGGGAGTTCTTTCCGGATGACGACGGTTAAAATCGTATGCAATAACCCTGGTGCTTCGTTACCCAGAGATCAGCACGATCTCAATTCGCTCTGCAAGCGTCAACGTCATCTTCTGCTAGTACGTCACCTGCAACGATACGAGGAAACAAACAGTCATAACTTCGTAACGGTTGGCGTTAGAGCAAAAATAACAACACCATTCAATTTCTACGAAACTTTGCTATTAAAATGATATATCATGTGCTATGGTTTCCATTTAAGATTATTGCGTCATATTCAAGATGGCGGATGTCATTCTAATGTAACCTGAAACATTTGCCCCTATCCCTAGTCCCCACCTACATTGTTACTTTGATTCTATTTTTCAGCGTTTAAGAAATATTAGGGTGTTTCCACACTTTGTGACCACCCTTTAGTATAACTGTATACTTATAACTTATAGTATAAATACACGTGTAGTATCGTGAAATACAATACTTACTGTTAGAATCTAAATTGCCTAATGATTTTAATAAATTATATTTATGTTAATAATATTACATTTATTATTGACATTTTAGGCCGAAGAAGATGTTTGGGGGAAAATTTTGCGAAAATGATTCTCTTTTTGATGACTACAATGATACTTCAGAAGTTTAAGTTTAGTGTCCCACCAGGTGAGTCACCACCTTCAACAGAAATTCTGGATGGGATTGTTCCGAAACCGAAGCCATACCGTGCATTTACAGAAGAAAGATAAAACGGAGTTCATGGTTTGAAAA
>JAGDQP010040929.1:5038-17106 GCA_022664845.1 Lepisma saccharinum | reverse complement strand
TTTTTTTTTTTTTTTTGCGGGAGATATTCTCACTCCATTGCAGTTTCTCATTGCACTAATTCTTCCATAATCATTAATATCTTTCTATTTTAGTACACATGGCATGATTGTGAGCTATTAATTGAAGAATTAATTTAATTTAATTTTATACACTACATTCATTCTATGCTGTAGTTTTGCAACCACACACAACACACTAAAATCCTTCGCCATCCTGATTATGTTCAAGATATGGCTGGTCTATCAACGCATGTTTGTTACTTGTTCGGACGTCGTTTCGTTTCCTAACGGAATATCCGTGAATCCCTCGCTCCCTATGGGGAAATCCCTTGCGCCGCCACTAAAAGCTTCTGACTCATACATTTTTGGATAGAGCACATTACAAGTCTCAGACGATAACACGCCGCCTCAGCTCAGTGGCTCATAGTTTTGGAGATATTCACCTCCAAAGTTGTTTCCCATGCTTTCGGCAGGCTGTAACTCTGAAACTAAGCGATTCCGCGAAAATGTTTACTAGACTTCTTTTCATGTTTTTATGAGTAGATTTACCTCCCAAGCGTTGTTAACCGTGCACCTTAAAACCCTGTATATAATATATATATATATTAGGGTGGTCCTTATTTTAAGAATTAAAAACAAAAGTTGTAGTTTCCAATGGATCATCGGGCCAACTTGTTCCAAAATTGAAGAAAGTAATATCCTCAAAATTTGGTCAAATTTAGAGGTCACTACCAAAGTTTGAAATATTAAGCTCGCTTTATTTTAAGCAAAATACAATATATACCGTATATAGCATCTACATGGTATTCTCCGTTCTACAATGTCCTAAGATCAATATAGCAATACTTACACAGTAGAACATTACTTGCTATTCGCAAGTCCTTCACAGTCTGGACATCTCTTTCATTGATCCCTGAGAACCTGCAAAAAAGTTGGCAGGTATACTCTCGATGTGTAATTGTTTGTATTTCTCGATCAGGGCAACTTTAGGTTTTCCCGTATTGTTAATGCATTTGATGGATGTGATGCACTTTTTGTGGCAATGTAGTTCGCATCAGAAGCCGCGAGTTAGAGGTCCACTATGTGAACTTCGAGTCAAGACCCAGTATTGTCGAAAAAAGAGTACCGAACGGTTGGGATTCAATGGTAGAGAGGTAGTTTAGCATTCGGGAGGCTGTGGATTCTGAATTAGGTTTCTCTAGCCTTTTTCACAGCCAGACCAGGTAAATGCCAGTATGGTACCTTAAACGTAGACCCTGATCGTCAGCTGCCCGCGTCCTATTCCCAACCCTATCCTAGTGTGAGCCTTAGATGCCTGAAGGTCATGAATGAAATTCAATTCAATTTAATTCAATTCGAAAATCGAGTTAGTACAAAATAATCCAGAATATTTTACCATAGATGCTATCCTGAGCAACTATCACACTCTATTTTTCTTCACCTTCTGTCAGCAATCGAAGATATTTTCAAGAGCTGCAGTTACGCGTTCCTGAGGACAAGTAATGAGACCCTGCAAGTAATGAGACTTTGGTAAACTTTGTATTTTAGGCCGTTTTAGTAAGTAATTACTTCAGTCAGTCTAGTTTCCATTAGCTGTTAAGTTTCTAAAATCTACAAATATCGATGCCTCAGCCGGAGTCAAACAAAGAACCTTGGAGACGCTGGTCGGCTTTAGAGACCAGTGCTTTATCCCAAATCCCGGTGGCATCTACGGCAGATATATTTTCCAAACAGTTTTTGCAAGTTAACAGAAACATGCTATTTCCTTTCCCTTGAAAGATATCTCATTTCCAAGTATTTCACATGATTTTTCTACAATTATAAATAGGTTCATCGTTTTACAAGTTGCAGGCTTAGCAGTAGCGAACTTTTCAGAAAAAAAAAAAAAAACTAGAACTAGTCCTGCTTTGGCCTTAGTTTGCAGTAACGATATATTATCGATACTATTGTAAGACACCTTTTCTACTCGTACCTTATGTTGAACAATCTTATAAATTCACCTAATTCAGGGTTTACAACATTTAAACAATTTCAGCAGGTATGATCATGATTATGCATTATGAAATACTGCGATTTTGCAAGTCCTGGTAGCGACCTCTAAATGATACTAAAAATTAACCAATTTTAGCTAAATTATTTTTATTTCTAATGGAACAAATTGAAACCATGCACCGCCGAGTTTTCGAAATTTAAAAAATAAGGACCACCCTAATATATATACGATGGTAAACAAGGTAGAAATAAGGATATATATACATATATATATATATATATATATATATATATATATAACAAAGAGAAATAAAAATGTTATATGCAAGAAACTTGTTCAAGAGTTTGTTACCTCACTATAACGGACACGTTTGAAGATCCGTATTTTAGTGTTTTCAAATACGGGCAGATCATATGTTGAAAATTTCACTAAAAATTACCAAATGAGTTAATAACATCTATATGAATTATGGGTGAAGGTAGCCGTAACCCTTAGTGACAAACAATACACATAATTTTAAATTGTGTTAAGCACAACAAGACAGAGCAACATAAAACAAATTAACACAAACTAAAAAAAAAAACATTATACAAAGATGAAAGGGAAATACGAGGTCTGGCTGAAAAATAACGGGACTGATGCCAACAGTACGGTTTACTGTCAGAAACTTACAAATTAAAGGTGATCCTCTTCAACATACTCCCTTCCCTTATACACGTTTGTATACGAAGTTTCCATTGTTGGAAGCAGTTGTGGAACTCTTCAGGTGTCACCGTCCTGATTACCGCTTCCGTTTTCTGCTTCATCTATTCCAGTCTGAAAATGAGTTTCCTTGAGGATGGATTTCACTTCTGGAAAAAGAAAAAAAATCGCACGGTGACAAGTCCGGCGAATAAGGTGGGTGTTCCAACACTGGAGTCTTCTTATCTGCCAGAAACTGCTTTGCTATAATGTGGAAGTTGGTTTATGTTGGAATGAGGACTCAGTAACACTGTTACGATTCGTTTCTGCGTAGTCAAGTAAACAGTCGTTATCTTTTATACAATGAAAAATGGCAAGCTTTTTATATACTTTGATGTCCTTATGTACAATTCATATCAAAGTGAAGTCAGTGAATAAATAATGATATACGAATACTGGAATCTATTCTTAGTGCTCATCATACTAATTAAATGAGCGCCGACCATCACCACTTCTGATTTACTTGATATATTTCATGCTTAACGGTCAAAGCAGTATGCGAAGGAGCGCTGTCGTGATGCACAATCCATTTATTGTTCGGCCTTTCCTTTCTCACGCGTTCTCGCAACTTCACCAAAACCTGCTGATAATACTGCTTATTCACTGTTTGATCTGATGGTAACCATTCAATCAGGAGCTTGCCATTGATATCAAAGAACACAATGAGCATGACTTCAGTTTCGATTTGGTCTTGCGTGCCTTTTTTATTCGCGGTGGGAGTTTTGCAGTGCATGGATTGCCTTTTCGTTTCCGGATCATACTGAAAAATCCACGTCTCGTCACCAGTGACGATTTTCGTTAACAAGTCCAGTTCTGCTTCCAGGCGTTACATTGTGTCACTGCACACGTGCTTCCGGAAAGTCCTGCTCCTGTGTGAGTTTTTATTGGTACCATTTTAGCGCAAACTTTGTGCATGTTCAAATGGTCGTGCAGAATTTCACGGACAGATTCTTCATCGATGCCCACCATGTCTGCTATAATTCAAATGCTGAGTCTGTGATCTTTTCGTACAATGTAATTAACTTTTGCCACATTTTCCTCTTTTGTTGCTGTTACAGGACGACCCGGTCTTTCATCATCAACGTTCTCGCGTCCCTCGCTGAAGCATTTGTGCCACTCAAACATTCACGTACGTGACATCATATTATCACCACACACATCCTGCAACGGTTTCACACACTCACTCGGTGATTTCTTTAATTTCACAAGGAATTTCAAGTTAATGCGCTGATCAATTTTCACATTTGCCATTCTTCCGGCAACACAATTGCACACCTCTCTCTTCAATCGCTGCCCACAGACTAAACCCTACTGAGAGCGGCAACTCATGTACATTTTCTTCTCGAAAGTTCAAGGTTGCTCTGCGTGCATGCACTCCCCACTGCTCTACGTATACTACTGACAGGGTTGCCAGTCCCGTTATTTTTTAGCCATGCCTCGTATCCACATATTTCCAATTTGAATTTATGCAAATTCACTACGTGCAAACACTTATACATTATCTTTATAAACTCCTTTAAAAACGAATTACTTATTTTGACATTGTTGCGAAACAACTCTATGAACACACGTAATAACTTATTTTACACACAGAATTAAAGAAGAAATGAACATAATGAGAAATTGAAAGAATATAAATACCTGAAAAAGAGCTAACTTTAATATCCTGAGATTCTCCGACTTCCCAATAACGCGTGCACATCGATTTGTGTGCAAGTTAACAACTTTTACCCCCAGCATGGTGGAATAGAGAATAAAGTAGCCACTTTCATCGAATATTATATTTCCGAGATTGATAGCTTCTGATTTCTCTAAATCACGTTCTACGGCCATTCTGAAATCAAGATATATCTCTCATATAAATCATATAATGATAAAAAGCGAGCTATACAAAACGTGACACTCAGATATTAGATCCCGTAAAAATATGGTAAATTTATGAGAAAAATGAGGGAAAATACTTACAGCTTATATGTTCCGTATTAGAGCACACACACACATTAACATATATACAAGTCGCTACGATATTTCGTGCACACAGTTGCACTTAGTCATGTGTAAAGGAAGAGAGCGAAGTGCTCGTGTTCACAAAGCACAAGATTGAAGAGACAGTGGTGACACGCAGCGGACACGCATCAAGCTCGGAGAACAACTGTAGAGCGTGTAAGTACAGGGTGGGATCGTGGAAGGAAATGTGTTGAAAATGTAGAGGAAACGGGAGGTTTACAGTTATTGAAGGTTAAGTCCAGGATATATTTTCGCGCTTAAACCATGAATAAAGGCGCCCTCCCACAGACAGCGTGTTGAGGTGCTGGTCGTAGGGGGTGAAATGTGGATTATGGCAATCAGGAAAGATAGATCAAAATTGGTGTTTTGGGACTGTGTGCAAGGAGAGTGGGGCATCCTGTTTGTTGCTTGTGCAGAAGTAACGATGGTTGTTAATACGAATGTGGAGAGCACCACCTGTTTCCCCCACATAAAAGGCATCACAGAACTTGCAGGTTACGATGTATATAAAATTAGAGGTGTGGAATGTACCCTTGGGATTTAGGGTGTACCGGCCATTAGCAGTATTGATAGTGACTGTGGGAGAAGTGATGAAAAGTGGAGTCCGACAAAATTGTCCGAAGATCCAGACTTTTTTAGAAGTTCGAAGTCCGGATTTGAACAAGTCTACTAGACACAACCCGACATTAATATGCTTGGATTGACAAAACCCTGGAAAAAATTAAGCCAGGATGACCAGCGTGATGGAAATTAAATCAAGCCACACCGCCATCTCCTCATACAGCTTATCCAAAACTAGCGTCGTTTCCCCAGTTCCTATTAAACTCAGCGATCGGAACCACTAAATCACACGGCTGGGTCAAAAACGTGGTATTTTACTGGTTATCTTCTTAGGAATACATTACAGAACACTTGACCCAAAGTAGTTAGAAACAAACGAACATGACAATTCTTAATCCCAACAGCAGCTCAGTCGGTAGAGCGTTGACTTCCACTTCGGAAGATTCTGGGACAGACCTCAGCCCATTCCATCTGAGAGTTTTTCCTTACACACACCTGGGTAATGCCGGGGTTGTACCTTGAAAGTAGGCCCTGACCGACTTGTTTCCCACATCCTCTCTTCTACCCTATCCTGACCTGATCTAAAGATGCCTAAAGGCATAAAGACATTGCAAGTATGTTAAGCAAACAAACAAACAAACACACACAGAGAAAGTTTCATTGAAACAAGAAACTTGGATATGATTCACAATATAGAATGAAAAATAAAACTTAATTCAATCGCTAAAACATATATATATTTCTTAAAAAATATAATATATAGAATATCTAGTATGTAAATGCGACGCGTCACCGTGAAGATTTACTTAGCCACGTTGATAAAAATATAAAAAGTTGTGACGATATTTCGTTTGATCCAACAACGTTTTATCAGGTGGTTAAAAAGGAAACCGCTAGCAGCCAGCCACAGGTAAGTTAAACAAAAGCTTATCTTGGACTGAAACTCAAGTCAGCCTGAGTGTATGTGAACACTAAATGGCGGCCTTGTTAGTAAACAATCATGGCGGGGGAAAGGGGACACGAAAGTTTTATAATTCTAATTCTCTACGAGACTGCAAGGCAGAACCCAGAAAACCTGCAACGGTAACAGTATGTGTTGTGTAGGCAAGCTCCTATTAAGGAAGTGGAAACGCTGGCCAAATCTGCAGCCCTCACTTGTATCCTAGCTCCTCTATTCGACGGAGTCGGGCGTGAAACAGAAGTGAGTTACGTGCTGTGCCCAGCAGGCGACATATATTTCCATAGAAATAAAACAATGTATACGGAAGGATGGCATAATTTTATTATATTAGGTCAAGGAGTCGTAAGACTCCCTGAAGTAATCATTAAAAAGCAACTTCACTTTTCTACATTTTGAAACTTCTAGTTCCATGTACTCTTACATTAGATTATAAGGAAGAACATCATAAAATTATCCAAGACTGAAATAAATTAATATTAATTTAATTTACAAATATGAAATATTCTTATCACATGCAGTGAGTGATTCCTAGTTTATATGAAGTGTAGGAACTGTAAGTCCCAACCCACGATATTCTGGCGACACACTTCTCCCTTCTAGTTAAGCTGACTAGTGACTCGTTTTCATCGAGCAATTAGCTCTAAGGACGGGCCTAGTATTAACGTGGCTGAACTACGCTAGGGTTGATATCCGAGGCAGAATGCGGACGCCAGGCAAACATACGAAACTAGTCGCCACAAAACGGCCTCTCCTAAACATGGAACATAAAATGTGCACAAGATCGTACCTCAGCTAGCACGTAAACTTGAAAACTTGAACTTTATTTTGTATGGGCCATTTCATATCTATTGACTTCGACCCGTCACAATTGTATAAGTGCAATGCTTGTTAAAATTCACAAACATCCATGTCCCATGCAGGATTCGAACCTGAGACCTTGGAGACTGCTGACCTAAACGCCTCAAAACACTCGACTAACACGGTAGTTAGCTCGCATGTAAATTTGTCGGTTTAGTTTAGTTTAGTTTAGGTGCGAACTATCACAATGAGTGAGGTACGATCTTATTTATGTACATTTTGTATTTCATGTTTAATGTAAATTAAAAATAGTTTCGCTTACATGTAAATTTTATTTTCTTCGCAACTGAAATAATATAAAAATGTTTTGTTAAGGAGTATGAATCAACTATTCTACTCACCTTCTACCAAATTCCATATTCGGTAGTTGCTGCCGAACCTGCTGTAGCTCAGAAAACCGCTGTAGTGATTCATCGAATACTCTAGTGAGTTTTCCCGTCAGGAACTTAAATATTCGAATCTGTTCCAAAGAAAGTAATTAAGTATATCTCCTAAAGCTTTCAATTTCACATTATCATAATCTATTACATAAAATACATTGCTAAATCTTCAAAATAGTTTATAAATCCATCTTACAGTACACATATAGTACTGAAATTATATGAGAAGTTAATCATTTAGTTTACATTACTGGACTGTATAGTAGAGTCGGAACGAATGGGTTTTTTGAAACGCGTCTACTTGGTGACTGATTGGATTCGTTCGGTCTATCTCTCTTAGGAGTGGTCCGGTTCCACCCTGAACGAATGTTCGGTCTCAGTTCGTTTTATCGCTTCCTATCCGGAACTTCTTGCATGCTATATCATGTACGGGCACTGCACTGAGCAGACGACGTGGAACGAGAGGGAAATTCAATGGAGCAGATTGCTGCTCAGGGCCCCGTAATGAAGATAAATATATGGAAATGTAGCGGGTGAGGATAGAGGAGCTGCGATGTTACCCACCTCGCCTGCCGAGCTGTACCATTAGTATAGTATAGTGACAATACTTCTTTACAATAAGTATTCATTATGACACCTTTTCTACAGACACATAAAACCAATCATTTCTTATTACAGGGTACATAGCTTTTCTCTTGGGTTATTGGATTTTGAACTCCATCATATTATTCGTGCTGTATCGCTTCATTTGCTGAAGAAAATATAGGGCATCATACATTCAACAAAATACGCGATGTACTGAAGCTTCTATTTACTATTCAAAGAGCAGACTAAATAGTTTTGTGTTTCTCCTGTAAAATCTACAAAACTGGATATGTATCCTTCCAATAATAAACGGTTCAATCAGAAGGAAACTGAATGAACATATGCTTACTTTCTTTTTACATATGAATGTATACATAGGTTTCATTAAATGAAAAATATAACTTACCTTCCTATCTGTAGACAACGTTGCAAATTTCGTCCCGTCAGGAGAAAAGCAGAGTCCTGTTGGACTAGTTTTACATTTCACAAATTCAAATAAGTCAGTATCCAGCCTTGACTCAAATGAAACAGATTTTGGAAACTTGTACTCTGTCTTCGGACCGGTCCAATATTCAATTATTCCAGCTTTATCAACTGAAAGCACGACTTCAAAAGCAGGATTGTACTGAAAAAGAACGTATGGATTACAGAAAGTGAACAAAAAGGCATACATTATGACAATTAATTACATGGAAGTTCCTCCTAAAAAGCTAATGACAAATACAGAACTCAGAGTTCAGTCGAAAAATAAATGAAGCTTGTAAAAACACTGAAATTCGTTTAACATTAATAGATGACACAGTTTTGGTGTGGGAAGAGGCGGAGGGAGGATCGCGACCTGATACTCTAACAATAAAAGCAAATAGTAAATCTATTTGATGTCAGCCATTGTTTTGAGTAGCATACCACCACAGTGCTTTCTCTCTTCTCCGCTCACAGTAAAAAATTAAATTTCACACACCAATAGAAAAAAAAATAATAATGTTCCAAAACTTGTTCACAAATAGTAATGTTCCAAAACTTACTTCTAAGATTATCTAGAAACCAAAACCACGCAGCCCCGACCAACTTGACCATTATTATTTTACGTTTACCGATTATAAAGCAACCATACGAAGGAAATGACAAACTTTGTTCTTGAAATGACATTCTCAGGAGCCCCAATTTCACTTACAGCTAGTCTTAAATATACCTTGCAACCCCAATTTCGATCAATGAAGGCAATGATATTATGATGGAATGTCATTTTCAAAATTCATGCAATTACCGAATGCTGTACCACAGGGGTCTTCAATTATTTTTTCCTGGGGTCCTGACTGATGGTAATATCACAATAAATAACCTTTTACGGTTCATATAGTCAGTCGAGTTAAAAAGTACGGTCAGGACCCATTAGTTACTTCGTCCCTGGAGCGAGATAACTTCTCCATAAACCCGTGCAAATGTAATGGTCCTCCTCATGTGTATCTTTTTCTTTGATAGTGTCAGACTCTTCGTCACTTTTGCTCTTTCATCTAAATGGATGTCATTGTCTAAATAATTAACAGGGACTTGTATGAGTTCTTTGCATTTCTTTTTAATGTGTCCAAATAATTCAATCTTCCTTTTTTTTTTCTTTAACACCTTTCGTTGTGTTTTAGAAGGAACGTCGAGTTCTGGAATATTATCTTCTTCCAAAAAGGAAGTAAACCGTCTTTCTCAAGACCCCCGGAACCTTTCCGAAAGGAAAGGAACTGGCTCTTGTCAGGGTTACCAAAAACTTTCCGAAAGGAAAAGGTCTTTTTCAATGCCCCCGGAACCTTTCCAAAATAAAAGGAACTGGCTCTTCTCAGGGCCACCATAACATTTTGAATCATTCCAAGATCGTCAACAGACACCATTAGGCTGTTCAAGTTGCCTGAAAAATATCAGAATCAGCGCTATGAAGAAATTTTCAAGAAACTCCTAAAGAAGCGAAGAAAGAAAGTGGTTGATTTGAATTTGAATCCCATTTCACTGACAAAAAGGCACTAAAGAAATACTAGGATTCTGAAGATTCTGTCAGTTGATACTGCAGCAAAGCATATTACGCTATTGCAGATGCAGCTCTGAAAGGATTTGAGTCAATATTTGACCAGGAACATCTCGGAAGGGAATGTTCACCATATAAAGAAATTGGTAGTTACATACCATACACCGTTGGATTCGTCATGATCTGAAATGGAGGGGAAAACTATAAGTTTGAGTCTAAAACTGGCAGGTCTTTTTTGTATCCCTCCTAGATGTCATTAGCTACTAGTCGGATAGAGATGAGCCAAACACTGTTAGATTTATAATGGTCTGAAACGTTGGAGAAAGCTATGCGTTTGTCTCTAAAACTGGCAGGTCTTTTTAAATCGCTTAGTACTCTTCATTTGTGACCCTACTAAATATCAGTAGCCACAAGTTCGACGGAGTTAAGCCATAAACCGTTGGATTAGTTGTGGATAGTGATAAGAAAATCTATGACTCACTTTAAAACAAGCAGGCTTCGACATTCGCTTATGGACAACTCTCCATTTGTCCCTATGACTTGGACACGTTAAAGGATTATTTTACTTAATAAGGGGGGTACATTGGTTTTGTCTATAATACAACCATAACTTAGCTTGTTTCTTAATGACTATTTTCAGGAAACAGTCTAAAAATATTTTTCTTTAAGGGAATGAGGATTTCGATATAGGCATTTTATAGACAAATATATTCTTGGATAAGTATATTTCAGTTTAAGACAATCGAGATATATTACAGATTTCCACTGATTTGTAAGGTGGGGTGGAATGGATCTGCAGAATTAGGAAGATGGTCAAGGTTGAAACTAAAGGGGTGATCGTCAAACTATATTCATATGTGTAATTATCAGGCCTGCCGAGTTTTAATTCTCCGAAAAGCGGATATCGGCATCTACAGAAGCTGACATTGAATGTAACTGCTATTTAAATTATTGTCTTTGAAGTACAAGGGAGTTTACTTGAGAGATTGACTTTTAATGTACTTGTCAGTGACACACTTAGCGTTCTTTAAGAATTTTTCATCAAATTCCTATTCATAATATGTCCACTTATAATTCATTTGAATTTGAATTTATTTAAGGCATTTGGCAGTGTTTAATTTGGCGAAAAGGGAGGGTGAGGGCATGGCGGGGATTTTTCTCTGGTGCCTGAGGATTTCATCATCGTCATATGATTTCGAATATTATTCCTACCACGAATAAAGTCTTTGTATTTCTATCCAAACAGGTAGTAGGTGAAAACTTGCAAGCAACCACTAATTTTAGGATACCTCTTCCTAATTTATAACAAATAATCGAGCATTGCCTTTTTGGATCTTTGGCTCAGGCCCCTCATAATCCACCTTACAACATAGTGTGTTCCATCCATCTTCATGGAGGAACGCAATTATCTTACTTTCTCGGATAGGACTGAATATTCTCTACCCTGTTGCTTTTCTGTGACAGAAAAGTTAAAACAAGCTGCACAACCTTGTACAGTTTCTCACATTTTCTTACAAGGTTGCAGTCAATTTCATTGCCAAGATTATTTCAAATAATCAAAATATTCTGGATACTGTCTTTGTTTACATTAGAATGGCATACATTAATAGATATTGCCAGAAAACGGGTACATAGACCTATGTGCCCTCTTTCCGGCAATTGCCTGAAACGATCCGCCATGTTCTTTTCTACATGTCCTGCAAATTGTAAGTCAGTATCTCTATTCGTTAGCTTGGTAGAAAGAAATGTGTAGAAAAATTTTCGCAAGTGAAAACTGTTGTCTTGCTTTCGGACCCTGCTGGCGGATAAAACCTCAACTCGACTATAATCAAGTTTTGTTCATGGTTCAGCAAGGTGTTCGATGTAGAACTTCTTCACATGCTTTGCGTCAGAGGCCAATCATTTGGTCTAGTCAGATCACACATCAAAAAGGGAGAGGACATTAGTACTGCAGAACCATGGTTGGAAAGT
>JAGDQP010040928.1:0-11332 GCA_022664845.1 Lepisma saccharinum | reverse complement strand
CTCTGATAAGCTTCTTTCTCTCAAGTCTACTATTTTGTTTCAGCTTACGTCTCACCTTTCTATGATCACTCGAGATTTTGAAACTGTTCAGAACAGATACGTCTTGCAGAATGTCCCTGTTATTCGTTAAAACGTTTTTAGTCCCATTTGGGCCTTTCCATGTCCACTTCCTCTGGGGCGGTTTCTTGAAAAATGTTTTGGAAATGAGCAGTTTGTTGGCTTCTTAGATTTTAACTAAGTTATCTCCTCTCTTGTTTCTTCTGCTAAATCCAAAGTTTCCCACTTTCGTGTCACCGCTCTGCTTGGTTCCTACTTTCGCATTGAAGTCTCTCATTACAATTTTGTATTCCGATTTGCTACTATCCAAAACTTCTGTATCTCCTCGTATAGCTCTTCTGTATCCCCTCCAGATGTGATGTGACGGACTTGTATAACTTCCATACTGTATCTCTTGTTTATCTTTATTATTATTCTTGCGATTCCATCTGAAATTCCTTCCATTTCTATGATCCGTGTCTTCAGGTCTTTGGGCTTTTTTCAGCAACTGAATGCCGAATACATCAGCCCAAAAAATAACATGAAAACCAATCAGAACTTGTCCATACAGTAGAGATTCAAAAAGCGCCTAATCGGAAATGCTCATGCATAATTTTTTCTTGACTGAATCCCTCAGCTGAAAATTTGACTTACAGATATTTGAATTGCTTCTTGTTTGATTTGATCAAATACAAGATCCCGATGGAAAGAACATTTAGTTACTGGTTATAAAAATAAGGTGCAGAAATTGTTACACACAGAGTTGTAAAATTATATATATTTTATTGTTTTCTTTTAGTTCATTAATGCTTTTTTTAAATTAAATTGCTTCTTATCCATTGGGCTGAACGTCTCGCCTGAGCAATAAAATCCCTTTTGTTGTTCTTCATGTCTCCATTGAGAGAGGTTTGGGGAAGGGTCGGATTAACGGGGGATAGCGGAGAAATCCCCCTCGTAAAAAAATTATCCTCAGCTCGTATCACAGAAGTAACATTCCTGCCTTGGATAAGTATTTCCCTCCTATATATAATATACAGTACATACCGACAATACACAAACATCTATCCCTCATCCGGAAGTTTAATTCGAACACTGATATTATGAACAATGATCTTGTTAATTTTACTCACCTGTATATGAAAAACAGTTTTTCTCTTGTTCAGGCCCAAAACGAAAATATGACTGAATTAAAGTTTTTGTTCTCTTGAAATGTACTTCGCTTTTTCCCTTTTCTTCCTTTTTGCAGCACCACTTGTTGAACTCATTTTCTACTGCTACATTAACGAATGACGTTTTCACCTTGAAGGACAAAAAGATTATGAATCACTATCTCGTTCACAAAACAAGCCTATTAAACGTAGACAAATATATTTCGCTATAGACTACTACTGTATTATGTTACTGAATTATTATCACATGACCTCTTACTTCGCTTTGTACATAATCACTGTTCTCCGGTCGGCACCCATGTGAGGTGACTCACCTTCGATATTGTCATCTGTTCCCAAACTAATATAGAGAAATAAAAGATAGTGGGGCGTAACATTAGAACGAGAGTGGCAAGCTGACGCTGACCTCACCTAGCCTGAACCTAGTAGTATCAAGAACAATATAATTTGAAAGATCCAAAATTTGAGTTTATATAATTAGTTTTGCAGGTAATGTAAGTGACCAAATATTTATACAATGCATTGCGCATCTCGCAGGATGCGAGTGATGCCAGAATCGTTACCAAGTTAGGAACTTCTAGTTATTGATTTTTTTCAGTTTTAGTTCCAGCGGCACTGACATTGTCAGTTCCGGACCAAGTTACGATGACAACTACAGTGACAGTTCGGGTGATAGTTTCAGTGGTAGTTCCGGATCTTGTTCTGGTGACAGCTACAGTGACAGTTCTGGATCTAGTTCCGGTAACAGCTACAATGATAGTTCCGATTCAAAGGATCGATTCATTTAAGACTACTGTAAGAAGATCCGTTTACATCAATAGTGAAGGATGTAGGGTACGTTGTTCTAAGATCGTAACTTAAGACGCAAGTTTGTCGAATAATGGAAGGAGTAGTCATCGTAACTAGTCTTATCTTGCAGCTCAAAAGCAATGTTTATTTCAATGTCTTTATTCCTTTACTTTCAATAAAATATGAAAATGATAACCTTCCATGGAATACATAAACGAAGATAACACATCTCAATATCATATAATGTTAAAGTTTAACTGTACAACTGCTATTGGACACACTCATCCGACAACCGGAACATCCTAGTCGGTGCAGTCACAGAGAACCATACAATACAGAGATTTAACTTCCCTTTTTAAATATCTACGCATTTATTTCTGACTTCAAAGCAATTTCTTGCCTTGTCGCTAGATGTCTTTAAACTTAGTAGCTCATTTTCTTAAACATCTTGCTAAATTCAAGCTTATGATAGGTTCATACTATATTTAAGCTAATAGGTAATTCTGAACCAATCACAGAACTTTAATTGACCAGCATCTTTAAGAAAATAAGGTATTGAGTTTAGAGGCATCTAGCGGCGAGGCAAGAAACTTCCTTGAAACCAAAATGAAATACGTAGCTATATATAAATACCGGTACAGACTATTTCTTGTGGTGCAGTGACCAGTGTTTCTGTACATTTTTACAAAAGGAATACAATTGTTAACAGTTCAAGTATCCATACTTTAATGATACAGGGTGAGCATAAAATCTTTCCTTGATTTCAAAAATAATATTACACGTGAAGGTATACCAGAGAGATGCGTTCTTTTAAAAAATCTACACCATAATTCGATTTTTTAAATGGTAGGCACAGATATGTCGTGTTTTACAAACGTCGCTCAAAATCAAAAAGGCATTTCGTACAGTTAAACACGTGCGCCGTTTATTGTACAGAGAAAATTTAAACGATATTCCATTTCTCGCCATGTCTTAGACAACATCACAATCGCTAACGTAACTGTTTCACCTGCCTTCGAAGTTTCAACATATCTAGGACTGCTGAACTGCACTCTTTGTCCTTAGTGCAGTGTACGGTTTGTTATAAATTACGAAGGGGGGATCCTAAAACTATGGTAGCTTGTAAGTTTTCCCCTTCTCCCTGTTTGGGTAGAAATACAAAGATTTTTATTCTTGGTTGGGTATGACATTCAGAATCAACAAACGGGGATGAAATTCTCAGACACCAAGGGAAATCCCCTGCAACGCCTCAGGCAAATCCAACATTGCCTTAATATCTCCACAGGCGTAACATCGGGTGAACATAGAGCTCATGATGTTGGTCCACCCCGTAAATTTTACAGGCAATCCTTTGTACCAAAGATTTATTTTCGTTAAAGCATAGAACACATTGCAGTTTCTCCTTCATTGACGCCATGTTGAAATAGATGTTCGCAGCGCCACCTGCAGCTACAAAATCAAATGGCTAACATACATTTTTATGTAATAAAATTTTGAAATCAGGCAAAGACTTGATGCTCATTCTGCGTATTCTTCATGGTCTTTGCTAACTCCCCTACGCTGTAAAAAAATCTCAGCTAGTTACCTGAAGAAAAAGTGTCAGGCAACTGATTACGTGGATATTTCCTGTAACTTTGTCAGAGACTAAACTTAAAAATCTTTGAGATTTCAAGAATATTCTCCATTGTCAAGTATGGTTTTGACCAAAAATATTGAAAGACAAAAATATTCAGAATATTTTTTACTGAATTAAAATCTCAATAATAGTAAAGTGAATCGGAATAAGAGTCAAGGGATTTGTGAGATTTTTTGTATTAGAGATGGGCACACTGATTCGGATCTGCATTATTAACCTATCCTAATGAACTCGGCTCCGGATAACATTGAAACTGGGAATCAGGATGTTGGAACCGAGTATCCGCATCTTGGAAACCGGGTACCCGCATCTTAAAACCGGGTACCCACATATTGGAAAATGAGTACCCGGATCTTGAAATCGTAAGTACAAGTATCTAGGAACCGGGTATCTGGATATTTGAAACAGATAACCTGTTTCTTTGAAGGCCTGGTTCTCGATTCTTTCAGGATCTGGTTACGCCCATCACTACTTTGTATGAATATTGTTGGAAACTGAAAAAATTCTGATTTGTGTCAATAGCATTACGGGCATTTTTTATGCCAGCCAGTTACTTAACATTTTCAAGGAAAGTGGCCTATTCTTTTACAATGATAACACCATCAACAAGAAGTATCAATCTCTGTACTCTCGTACAGAAAAATGGAGCTAAACTTGCATATTACCTTATTTCTGATTATTGACATGTATTTTCTTCTCCTTTTTTCCTTTAATGAAATAAATCATTAAAAGAGCGTTTACAGATCAACATGCTTTACTAGCGCATGGACAACATCACGCTTAAGTGGATGTCCTTCGGGAAGCTTAAAAAAAATCTTGTAGTAAAACCACTAATTACAACAAAGACAAGAATTAGATTACCAGGTCATTGAATACTTCTTTTTCTTAAAGCATTTTTTTAAAATTACTGATTCTTTAATGAATTAATGAATAATTATGTGTAAATGTTTTATTTTCCTGGGATATACTATAAACAGCTTCGTTCATAGAGATGTTATTACAGAAAGATCGAACCTGTGGCGGATTCAGGATTTTCATGAGGAGGGGAAAACTTTGTTCATCACAGAGATTTTGTGTACTGAAAGGTCTAAACAGTGGTGGATCCAGAATTTTCATGAGGAGGGTACGCAGGTGGAATAGACCAGGGGCATTTTCGAAATTTTTCCACTAAGTGATTTTTAAACTATGTCATATTTCTCCGTACGTTGCTAAGTTTTTACCAAGGAATATGACACCGGAATCACCCAAAATGGATGTGTGTAAACAATTCAGATTTGTCCGGAAGCAAATCAAAACTTTTTCTGAGATCAGAATTAGTGAAATAATGCTATAAAAATATAATATTTTTCCTTGAGGAAGGGACGCACCTCGGACGCCCAGTTGGTGGAACAATAAAAGATATGGTGCACGGGAAAGAGGAGGATGAAACGGGCTTCCACTTTTCGACAAGCTCCAACAATGGTATTCTTACAGTGTCATCGGTTGATGAGGGCTTTCGTTCCTCATCTTGTAATGATAAGGATCTCCGAATCGATTCCCAGTGGAGATAAGACGTAGTAAATTAGTCGATTTCAATGTACCGGATATTGCTTGGACAACCGGAATGATAACTTCTAATTACTTATATGCTAAGGAAAAAGGCAGAGGCTTTTCTTGAATTAGTTTGTCTCTTCAATTTGAATTAATTAAACCAATCTTATAGTCAGAGAGAGTCTGACTTGTTGTTAACGAACACTGAGAATAGGATCATCTGCACAACCGTACATCTTTTGGTCAAATTTGTATCGACTCATTATCCTTATGTATTTTTGTTTGAATTAAGTGTCATGAACCCATGTGAATATCCAATTAATCAAACAATACCAGGTGTGTAAATATGAAACCGGAATTTGTGCATAGACGGTGTTAGCTGTCACTGTGGTTACCGTAAAACTGCGTCCTTGCCGCCAATTGCTTGTTTTGACTGCTGATAACGATTTGCAACTCACAACCAGACAAGCTCCATGTCATAGTGTAGTGTTTAATAGCGTTGAACATGGCACAATTTGTACCTACAAACTACGATATGCGGACAGCATTGATTTTTTGTTACCATTTGAAGAAAACTGCTGCAGAATCGCATCGTATCCTTGTCGAAACTTACGTTGATCATGCTCTTGGTAAGTCACAGTGCTATGCGTGGTTTAGAAAATTTAAAAGTGGCGATTTTAACATGAGAAATGAAGAACGTGGAAGACCACCGAAAAGGTTTGCAGACAGCGAATTGCAAACTTTGTTGGATGACGATGACGCTCAAACGCAACAACAATTCGCGGATCAATTAAATGTGACACGGGAAGCAGTTTCCATACGTTTAAAAGCCATGGGCAAGATTTAGAAGGTGGGAAAATGGGTTCCACATGCATTGACTGAACGACAGCAGGAAAACCGAAAAACCACTTGCGAAATTCTGCTCGCCAGATACGAAAGGAAATCATTTCTCCATCGAATTGTGGCTGGTGACGAAAAGTGGATCTATTTCGAGAATCCTAAGCGTAAAAGATCATGGGTAACTCCAGGAGAACCGGCGACATCGACTGGAAGACCAAATCGCAATGGACGGAAGACAATGCTTTGTGTTTGATGGGATCAGAAGGGAGTGATCTATTATGAACTGCTGAAACCTGGCGAAACCGATAATACCCAACATTACCGACAACAAATGATCGATTTGCATCAAGCTTTGCTTGAAAAACGACCAGAATAAGACCAAAGACAACATAAAGTGATTGTTCTTCACGATAATGCACCCTCCCACACAGCAGAACCAGTCAAGGAAACGACTGCGACGTTTGGCTGGGAAATCCTTCTGCATGCGGCTTACTCACCAGACCTGGCGCCTTCCGAATTTCACTTATTTGCATCCATGGGACCCACACTTGCTGACCAGCGCTTCACATCTTAAGAAAATGTATGAAAATCGCTTGATGACTGGTTTGCAGCACAAGAGGCACAGTTTTTTTTTTTTTTTGGTCTGGCATCCACATATTGCTGAAACGATGACAGAAATGTATCGCTAGCGATGGCCAATACTTCGAATAAAATAGTTCTTAGCATTGTCATTCAATCACTGTGTCTTTTCTGTACATAAATTCCGGTTTCAACCGTTTCCAACAAGTGAATTTTGATGGTTTGGTTCAAGACTTCATCCAGCTTAAAAATAATGTAAGGTTACAATTACAATATCCTATCGTTGTACAAGGGTACATATATTGCTTGTACACATTTATAAATATCAAGCCTTGGATAGAAATGTAGAAATAGATAGTAATGCCTACCTAAGAGGAATGCTTATTGTAATAATCCTAAGGGATATCGCGACCAATGGATGACTAAAGGATAAAAAATCATGAATAACAAAGTATTACATCAAGTTTAGACAGCCAGGAGACTGTGTGTCAATAATAATAATAATGTATCTTTAACAAACTTAGTAAGTAAATAATATAGATCAGGGCGCAATCGTTACTTCAGATCGATAGCATTCGTAGCAACTCCAGTTATTTCTGGTACAGCTTGACAATCAAAAATCCGATAATCAAAATTCTAGTTTCATCAGTTTTTCGTCATGAATGTCGGAGCCTATTTTCAAATTTACCGCGTTGGCTCCCTATTGTTTTCTGTAGGCGCTGTTTATGTTTTGACGGCGCTGTACTTCAGAATCAGATGTTTAGTCATGCTTACTGCTGTCTGCGCAAAGTAGGATTTACCTGCTTTGTATGTTCCTTCTTTCACCACTGGATGGTAATGCATTAGTTGATTTTTAAAAACATTTTGGCGTTTAACACGTCGGCAAGGTCCTTCAACGTTAATTTCAAGTGTCGGAAAAAAGTACCTTACCTATGTTTGGCTGAAAAAATAAATAAATAATCATATTACTCAGACCGAAGTCTAATTTCATTTCCTATATCTTTCAATTGGTCGCGTTTTGTGCATGCAACCTCTTTCTTTGTCAAAATTCGCTCGCAGCGGATGATAATATTAAAGCACTTTTATGTCACTAAAATATCTAAGCAAATCAAAGTGTATTACTTTCTCTATGTCTCTAGGAAGGAATGCTTACATGTGTCCCGGGTTTAGTTACTTTAGATGATATGTTCAATATTATGAACAGCTTATACAACATTCTTGATTTACATCTTTTGTGTAGTGTATCATAAGTGTATGTGAGGCGGAACCCAGACGGGAGACTGTGCATATATGCTACAGCCTAGCTTCAGCAGCGACCATCCTATTTGGATGATCAATGCCTCGTTCGAAAAATTGCTGCGAGACCTTTCCAACGAGACCTGAAACACCTTCCTAGGCCTAGTAGTTCCTGAATAAAAAATCCCCCTTATCTCAGGACCCACCAGGCTCTGATCTGGTGATTTATACGGGGTTAAACTCGTCTCACCGAAACCTTTCCAACGACACCTCTACCATTTCCGTAGCCCTAATAGTTCCTGAGTTGAAAGTAAGGCATCATATAGCACGTGCTGCTGAAGCCTAAAAAAAGAAATACATGTGTGAAATAAAAATATGTTTGTTTCTCTTTAGGTGTTTCTTTTTCTTCCTTTTCTTCAACATGTTAAAAATTTTATTCTACACTGGGTATACGATTCCTATATTAAATAATATTTGACGTGTTCCCTTCTCCTCGGTTTGGTCGCCCGATGATTCCGACACTATCCAATAACTGAAATAATCAAGATATGATCGATGAATTTGACAGAAAAAAAATTAGTAAAAAATAATTTTGTTTATGCATGATTTAATAAAAGTCATGAAGCGCGCTAATTGAAGAATTTATAAAGTGACTGTATATGAGAGAGCGCCCTATGTTTTGTTCAAGAAAAAGCATGTATTTAAAAAAAATATATATATTTTTTACACAAATCCTAAAATGTTCTGCAACCAGTTAAACGCCATAGCATTGCATATATATGAAAGTAACAATAGAATATTGTATTGTCACCCGATTTACGTCGCTGTGAAAATTTTCATCATTGTGTGACGTCGGGAAATGAGCTAAATTAACATTGCGAGATTTAGAACCATTGCAAACTAAAGACAAGAATGTTAAAAAAGACTGTACTAAACCATTTGTCGCTTAAATTCGATATATTATTATTATTAAGGAACGTTAAATATCTAAATTCGCCCCAGTCCGAAGCACAACACTATTATTTTTCAAAGGAACTGAAGGACTGTAATTAAGACGGTAAGGATACACGGAAAATTAATTATTTTGAACCTTTCGGCTGGAGGACACACGCTACCTCTCTACATTAATGGATTCTACCGATTTGTTGTATTTTCAGTTAACCGAATGCATTTACTAAAATGTCATGTTCTTTTCTTTGTAGTGCTTGATTGCACCAAGGTAAACAACAATGTTTATATTGGGGGAAAAAAAAGAAAAAAGTAATGACATACGCATGCGCACCGCAAGACAACCTTGACTGCAGATGGGAAATGAGAGGAAAGGATTTCACGTACAAACAACAAGCACTCGTGCCGTGACTAGGTTTTTTGTCCTTCATAAAGACAGCAGATCTTGAACAAATGATCTTACGACTCCTGCTTACACAAGCAGCATTACATTCGATATTATCTTGAGAGATCTGATTCTACATGAGATAATACTGCTACAAGCTGTATCTCATCAAAGGAAAAAGGTGCACAAGTGATAATATTGATATAGGATTCAGCTCCAGACGAAGGTGTTCTAGGAATATGTAAGGTAAATATTTATTTTATTAGTAATATTTACAATTTGGTAATTTAAGAAACACGATTAATGTAGGCCTATAGGTATTTGGACTTCGTCCATTATTTAGTAATTCTACAGGGTGTTGCAAAATAATACCGGCAAAAACGTCACACGAGATTCCTGACATGATAATAAGAGAAAGGTATTGTCCATCAAGGGTGCATAAATGCTTCTTTTCGGCGCTATAGGCTGTCGAAAGAGTTGGAAAACGAAATCTAGAGCTTGTTCTTTTAGTAGACATATTGCTCTGAAAGCCTTGAGATATGCTTTATCCAAAAACTCATATTCCAAAATTGTGTAATGGATACGAAAGGGATTCCCCAAAGGAAGTAGGGGATTCCCAGACATTCTCTGGAGTAAAAATGGATTGAAATAAGCACGAATAAGACTTTCCGTATGAGTACAGATGATAAACACAATCGCTTTCATTCAGCTGGCTAATGATAGTCTCTTTTACTGATAAATGCACAAAAAGTTCCTTGAAATATCATATATACAATTTACTCCTGCTTGTTATTCATCCCACGGATATTCTTTTAAAAGTCGTCCCGCAAAGGTAATGTTTGTGATATCGACTTGCCGCAAACGAATTATTGTTTGTTACTGGAAAATAGTCCCATTCGTGCTATATAGAACCACCCTTACCTCAGACAATTTCTGAAAATCCCCTTATTTTCTTTAGTGAATTCCCTTGCGCATCGATTGGACAGTTTTGCAATATGCATTTTTGGATAGAGTAGGTCTGAAGTCTGACGGAACCATGCTGCATAAAAGTGGGTTAATGTTAATAATACTGTTAATAATATTGGGAATATCATTCAAGTTCATTTTCCTACGCTTTCGGCAGCTTATAGCTTATAGGAATACCATTTCAACCCATGACATTTTTTAAAAAAATTGCTCATGTAACGTATAGCACCATGTAGGGGACAGGTGGTACATGACGTCGAAAAATGCGTAGTTTTTGAACTGCAGATATCCAAAGTTAGCACGGCATCGACACAAATGACGTAATATTTTGACAGATTATGATGCGAGATGTTCGGTTTAAGGATGTAGATCACCCCCGCCAGATTTCGTCATGTTTTCTTTGACTCATACGGATTTATCGAAATGCAATATTTTACACACAGTATAATTTATCGTTGACATTGTGATTTATATGGTAAACTGTTAATAATACATTATACTCATATATCTGAAGAAACTTCACAAACCAAAGCATTACAAGAGTCAAAATAACCACCAAGTCAAATTTCGTGAAAGCGGAACCTGAATATTTTACTTCTGAGAGATATAAGACGAGTAAAACGATTCCCATGTAAATCAATGGAAAGGTGGTGGCGGTGATCTACACCGTTAAGGAAACCTTATCGAAGTTGTGTTAACGATAAGTATCTCTGGTTGTGCGAAGTTAAGGGTATTCATAACGTTTAAGGGGGGATAGTGGCAGTGTGCGAATTAAACTTGTTAACCAGGGGGAATAATACATAATGCACGGATTTCAACAAGCAATATACAGATGCTTATCAGAATAATGGAAACACCTGTAGTTGGCAACACGTCAGATGTATGGGTTGGCAGTGGTGTCGTGGTGACCGCAGCGCCGGACTGCTGGTGGTGGTGTGTTAGGTCGGTCTCCATACTACGTCAGGCGTCGTGGAACAGGAGTGTGCAGTGGCTGCAGCAGACGGAGGTAGTGTAAAATGGGAGACCTCTCAGAGTTTCAAAGAGGGCAAATTGTTGGTGCGCGGTTATGTGGAGTGAGTGTGACGGCAGTGGCTAGTGTGTTAGGTGTGTCGCCAGGGACAGTGTCGAAGGTGATGACGGCCTACACAACACACGGGAAAACCACATCGGGGAAGCGGAACAGTGGGCGGAAGAAAAGCATCAGTGACAGGGCACGCC
>JAGDQP010040927.1:0-17106 GCA_022664845.1 Lepisma saccharinum | reverse complement strand
CCCACACCATACTAGGTATGATTTTCACACTTTTTCAAACGTTTTAGATTTTTTGTCCAACCCCTGTATATACATATATGAAATTGTATGGTGAGTCCATCGGACTCACCTTAAGCTTATTCAGTTGCGAAAAAGCTTAGGCGTTCTAGGATTAACTTTTTTGTGGATTGTCCCATATGAAGTGTTCGAAGTCTTCAGGTTGAATGCCGCCCTCATCACTTTTGATTCTTCTCACGTAGAATCTATCAATACTGCAACGTGTGAAATGAGAACTTACCGTGTCTCTTTGCATCGTTAAATATTTTAAATATTTAAAGTTATGTTTCCATACTTTAATGGATATTACTTTAGATACTTCAGGCGTGACTTTATTGAATGTAAAACGTCACAGGTCCATGAATCGGAATCATATTTGTTTCTATAACACCATTGATGTTGAGTGAGCTATTGCGAACGGGGACCGGCTGAAAAAAGCCAGGTTATATATGTAATTGTTTCATTGTACGCGATGCATATCACCTTTAAGAGACACCATTTGTGAGTTGTGACTCCTTCATTTGTGGTTCTAATTAGGAAGCCTAAGAGGCGAACTTTAATGCTCTTTCTCGTATTCTTAATTCGTGCGGTTGACTTTGTTTTTAGTGTTGGCTCTTTCTAGGAGATTACTTTTGGAGTTATGTGTCTAAGTTTCATCTAGCAATATCTGATGTGCATTTATCTATTGTCACTGTTGATGTTAATGACTGAACATATTTTCATTTATTGTGTCATTGCACGTGCATTATTGATTTTTCCAACAAGAAACAACCAACCTAATATGCGAGTATTAGTACACTTATCAATTATTATGCACATAAATCCATGTTTCCACAATTGCATGTCTCAATAACGCCATAATTAATTTTAAAAATGATTCATATACATATCTTTTAAGACAACATACTTTATCTGATTAGGTGTTTTCAACACACTACGCCACATAGAAGAGTGGATGGATCTAACAGGTTGTCAGATTCATGTGTTGCAATTCTAGTCCATCATCAAATTCTAATATTTTGGTTGTCAATGACGTCACGTCTGACAACTTCTAGTTAGTTCTTTAAACTTCTATTCACATTAATTATTAGTCAGTTGCTTACTATCGAGGGCTTTACTCTTAATGGTTATGCTCTTTACGAAATAGTTTTAATAATTGAAATTTTATAATAATATTAGTTATATTATACAGGTTGTCAGTCTATCGTTCATAATATTTGATTCTGTAAGGTCAATTATTTATTAGTAGCTATGGTTACTGTCCACCATAGCCGTCAGTCACTCTACATACTCTCAGTTACTGTCAGTTTATGTTGGGTTTTTCACTGCCAGTTTTGAATTTCGTGTTACAAAACTATTATACTGATACTATAGCACTATGCAATATTTCTGCATAAATTTTCTTCTAATGGAGTCCGAAAAACTTTTGAAATTTTGTAATTTTAACAATAGTAATTTCAACGCCTTTTTCCCTTTAATCCCCCACCTTGCCAATCTCTTTCACTGCGTTGAATATAGCTTGTAATTTCTTATGTTCTAAATCATACTACTTTTCATTCTTCAATATTTTAATTCAATCTCTTGCACTTTCAGAGGAAAAAAGAAAACTTGGCGCTTCGTTACCAGCTTAAACCACGTGTTATGTATCTCGGAAATTATTTCAAAATCGGTCTCGAATAAAAGGAAAATGTACCAAGTGACAAAGATAGTTGTCCTTTATTTTAGCCAGCATAGGATCATATATCTCTTTTTTTAGCAATAATGTAATTTAAAAATAATTCTCTTCCGCGATGTAGGAACACGGTTCATCTTGATCATTAGATATTCTGTCACAACAAACAGTTCTATGTCTTAGTTCACCCCACGTGCACAATGGGTATACATAGGGTCTGAATTTGCAACATATTATGTATTACAACTCTTAAAATATGCAAAATTGAGTTGCAATTTTAATATTGACTACCCTCTTTTATACAGCAATTCAGATTATGAAATAAAATGCATGACATGCCAATTAAAAACACATAAATTGATGTTGGGCTTTCATATTGTTAACCCAGTGACTATGGATTACGCATTTGCATGTGTACCCCTTCAGTTCGTATTTATTCCCATTAATAGATTTTCGAATTTTTGCAGTTTCAGTCTGGCACTTTTTAAAGTCTTACCTTGTATATTATAAAAAAAAAATATATGCTTACTTCTTTACTCCCGATTTTTCCCTCTCACCCTAGTAAAATAGTTCCATAAGAAACCGAAGTAACTCAAGTGAAAAATTAGCTCAACTGAATAATATTAAATGGTGCTTCAAGTTTCCTAAATTTGGAATGCATTAACAGTATACAATATGAGGTAAAGGTCTGTAATAGACTTCTGTAATTTGGAAATGCCGTAAGGAATTAATATGCTATCTTGCATATGTGTAACAGAGGTAGGACCGCACTTGATTGTATGTAGTACAATCATGGCGGCCATCTTGACGTCCGCCATAATGGCTTTGCACCCAAAATTTTAAATAGAAATAGGGTCATGTGACATTTTATTTAGAGAAACTTTTCACCACAAACACAGATCTTACCTTATTTCCAACTTGCTTCTAATCAAGCAATAGTTAATACGTTTATTATAATAACTGTATATTAACTTACAATTGCCTATTACAATATTTTACAATTTCCATAAATGTTTAAAATCTTGTAAACGGAAGTAAAGGGCAAGCTAGAATGTTTGGGATATAAATTAAGAAAAAATATAAAATTCATCATACTAGAAAAAACGACTTGCATCTAGAAATACCAGCTTTGACACATAATAATTATTTGTATTAAATCGTATTTAATCATATGAATAAATGAATGGTAAAGTACACTGGAAACGGTAACCACATATAAAATGTAATTAAAATGAGAGTTAAGATATACTTTATTTGTCCAAAATTGTTCGTGATTGTCGCTAATACCAGGTGTGTAAATATGCAACCGGAATTTGTGCATAGACGGCGTTTGCTGTTACTGTGGCTACATTAAAACTGCGTCCTAGGCGCCACTAGCTTGTCTTGACTGTTGAGTTTCATGTCATACTCTAGTGCTTAATAGCGTTGAACATGGCGCAATTTGTACCTGCAAGCTACGATTTGCGGACAGCATTATTTATTTTGTTACCATTTGAAGAAAACTGCTGCAGAATCGCATCGCATGCTTGTGGAAGCTATGGTGATCATGCTCTTGGTAAGTCACAGTGCAATGAGTGGTTTGAAAAATTAAAAAGTGGCGATTTTGCCGTGAGAAACAAAGAACGTCGAAGACCAACGAAAAAGTTTGCAGACAGCAAATTGCAAGCTTGGTTGGATGATGATGACGCTCTACTGAAACAACAAATCGCTTAGCAATTAAATGTGACACGAGAAGAATTTCTCATACGTTTAAAAGCCATAGGCAAGATTCAGAAAGTGGGAAAATTGATTCCACATGTATTGAATGAACGGTAGCACGAAAACCGAAGAAACACTTGCGAAATTCTACTCGCCGGGTGCAAAAGGAAATTATTTCTCCATCGAATTATGACTGATGACGAAAAGTTGATCTATTTCGAGAATTCTAAGCGTTAAAGATCATGGGTAACTCCAGGAGAACCGGCGACATCGACTGCGAGACGAAATCGCTTTGAACTGAAGACAATGCTTTGTGTTTGGTGGGATTAGAAGGGAGTGATATATTATGAACTGCTGAAACCTGGCGAAACCGTTAATACGCAACGTTACCGACAACAAATGATCGATTTGCATCACGCTTTGCGTGAAAAACGACCAGAATATGACCAAAGGCAACATAAAATGTTTGTGCTTCACGATAATACACCCTCGCACACAGCAAAACCGGTCAAGGAAACGATTGCGATGTTTGGCTGAGAAATCGTTCCGCGTGCGGCTTACTCACCAGAGTTGCTTCCCTCCGATTTTCACTTATTTGCGTCAATGGGACACGATCTTTCTGACTACCGCTTCACATCTTACAAAAATGGAAGAAAATGGCTTGTTGACTATTTTGCAGCACAAGAGGCACAGTTATTTGGTGTGGCATCCACATATTGCCGGAACGATGTCAGAAATGTATCGCTAGCGATGTCCAATTATTCGAATAAAATATTTCTTAGCATTGTCATCCAATCACTGTGTCTTTTCAGTACATAAATTCCGATTTCATATTTACACATCTGGTAGCCTGTAACAAAAACATAAATTTTCATATTTTTCCAAAATGTCATTATATTAATGAAATCCATTACAAATATACATACTCTTCATTCTTCAACATCATTTCTTATAGATAATTTAGACGATATTTAGAGTCACTTTTAATAATCATTTCTGTACTCCCATTCGTCAGTAAATCTTAAGAAAAGTTCCAATATTTCAAGTGTTAAAAATTGACTTAAAGTTTAAGATATTATGTTCCTAACATCAATTAAGCTAAGAGCATTTTTTATTCTTAAAGTCTTCTGGTCCTATATATTATCCTGCTACTAGAATCATTTTGAGTGTTACACCATAAGAAACACGTGGATAAAAAACGCCAAAGTTACTGCTTCAGGAGAAAGATACCCAGATATGTTTACAACATTTTCTAAGGGATTTTGTAGTAATATGCATATCTCGATATTCAACTAACATTTTCAAGAATGGCAAATCATCAAGTATTACTTCAACAGCACTAAGAGTTCTATACCATGTTTCCGCATGCCCACTGACAATAAAAATGCATGCATTACTTATAGCTTTCTCTTCCACAGCTTCAAGATGAAACTGGTTTCTACACACACACACACACACACACACACACACACACACACACACACACATATATATATATATATATATATATATATATATATAAAGTCTATTTAAAGCATTGAGCATCCACTGTGCGTGGTGAAATGCTTTTGACTAACGGAAGACGACCCCAACAGGTGGTATTCTTTGAAGAAATATTATTCTTAACTCCAGTTCGACCTTGTAACTTCAGTCTGCATCATGTACTTTTTTAACAAAATCATGCGGAATTTTATTGTCTTGTCGCTGATATCATGAGTAAAGATCTTACATAAGTAGCCTGATACCCAGCTTCGAATTTTCCATTATCAATTTCAGACCACGCTTCTTGAAACCTTTTGAAGATCAAAATTTCTTTACTTATTGTATTTAAATTTATCTTTACATGAAATACTCTCAAGGACAAGATCTCAAAAGCGTGGCGCCGGCAAGGAAGATACAGGAAATCACATTCCATTAGTTGTTCGAGCAAAACGCAAGCCTAATTGCATTGCCTGTATTGGAGGAAGTAGTAAAACAGAATATCGCCTTCAGTTTGTCTGTAACGCGTCTCAAATACAACATCGGCTTGCTGTTTACAAGTTGCGACATTGTAGTCGTTGAAGTTCCGCATCTGAATATTCAGGTATAAAGGGATGTTGGTGGGGATAAAAGAAACAAAAGAGAGTGGAGGGATGCCTGTCCTGGGATCTTCGTTAGTGGGGTCAATATTACTAGAATGCTAAAAAGAAGAATGAGGTTAGACTTAGCTGCTGTAGGTAGTCAGAAGATGGGTGTATTTTTTAATTCCATCACGACATTCAATGAAGTAAATGTAAAATGATCCAATGACAGAGCAACCGACGTAGATCTGAAATGTATGGATATGATAGAAATACTAATAATCAAGAGAATAGATATAGGTCAATATCTCAACTCTCACTTTACAGTTCTAATGCGATCAGCGGGCAATCCTATGAGAGAAGGTATAATAGTAATAGTAATAACAATAGTGGTCAAAATAGAAATAGAGGATATAATGGAAGAAAATAATTACTATAGCTCTAATCCTCAGAGACGTCAACAAGTAAATTTTATTGGACACAGAATTATGAAATAACAATAAATATATACAATGAAGTACCGTCTAATGTTGAAAGGAGTAGGAATGATAATTGTCAAGAAGGACGGAATAATGAATTAGTAAGAAATGAGAAATCAGACCAAGGATTAAGTAATAATGTAACTTAGCTCAATAATGAAATGTCTTTAAACTGATAGAACGGGTGGAAAAGACGCCTTGTACCGAAGAAAGTATAGGGCTTGAAAGTAAATCTTGTAAAGTTACCCAAGCTACCGAAGAATATATAAAGCATGTTTCTAGTACAAGTACATTGGATGAAGAGGAAACAACAAAACTATTAGCTTTGTTACTAAAATATAAACCTATTTTTAACAAACGTCCAGGTTGTCATAATTCTTTCGAATATGATTTGAAATTAAAGGAAGATATCATTATACATGCAAAACAGTACGCTATACCTCACACTAAAAGAGAAGCGGTTAAGCAAGAATTAGAAAACTGGGATTAATGGGGGATTACAAAAAGGTCAAACAATCCACATAATAATACGTTGCATGTAGTTGATAAAGCTGATGGAAAAGTCAGGCCAGTGTTTGATTTAAGGATTTTAAATAAATGTGTAGAATGTCCGAATTATCAAGTCGAAAATATTTCTTATCTTCTATCAAGCTATTCATTGGGAAAATATTTTTCAAAATTAGACTTGTCCTTAGCATATTTCCAGGTTAAATTATCAAGAAGTAGACGATATACGGCTTTTCGCAACAATTCCAATTTAAACGACTTCCTTCTGGCCTAATAAACCCTGTAGCGGTATTTTTTGCTATGATGAATTCTGTTAGGCCTTGAAACTATGGATTGGATGAAGATTTTTGTAGATGAAGTTTGTTGTTAAACTTCGTCCTTTAAGGAACTTTTGTGTAAAATTGACATTGTCCTTAAAACATTGCTTTACCATGGATTAACTATTAAATTGCAAAAATGTAAGTTTTCTTTAACACAAGTAAATTTTCTAGGTCACATCATTAATGGACAATAGATCATAAAGGAAACGAAGCAATATTAAATTATCCACAACCATGAAATAAACGTCAATTTCAACGATGGACAGGCTTATGTAATTGGAGACAAAATATTATAAATAATTACCCCTCAATTATGTCTCCCTTCTATAAATTACTGAAGAAAGGTGAAAAATGATCGTGGAGTAAAAAATTAGCTAACGCTTTAAGAGAGATAAAAATATTTTAGAAAATACTCAAGTATTAGCACAGCTTGATTTTAGTAAGCCTTTTTATATCGTCGTGGACGCCTCTTCCATTCGTATTGGGAGTTATCTAGGACAAGGAGCAATAGAGGAACAATCTATAATTGAATATGCAAGCCGTGCTTTAAAGGACTCAGAACGACAATATTCAGTTACGGAAAGGGAATGCTTGGCTATAATATGTAGCATCGAGAAATTTCGTCAATTTTTAATTTGTATTTTTTGGTATATACTGATCACAATTGCCTGAAATGGCTTAACGACCAAAATCAATGGAATGCTCGCATTTCCAGATGGTCACTAAAACTCCAAGAAAACAACTCCAAAGTATGTAATAGGTCTGCTCAAATGAATACAATGTCGGGTCAATGAACAATCAGAAGTTAACTTTAATGCCCAAGCTATAAAACGTAAAAAATATAATCTGAATTGTATGCTCAATATATTGAAAATAAATATCAAAAGGCTATTTATTATGTACAAAACGCAAATTACACAAACGAACAAAACATAAGTGTCGAATGAATGTATTTCATAGACAAACATAAGTTAAACGGACAATTATTTACTCATATACTTTTATTATATGAACAATCATTTTCAGGAAACATGTAACAATAAAAATATCGTCTAAAAGCATAATGATAGTTTACGAAAATATAATATATTGAAGAAAATATAACTTATACAAATCATCTAATTCTTGTAATGGTTATTTAATCGATGAGTTCAAGTTTTAATGAATTTATTTAAATGTTGATGATTTAAAACAATCAAAGACGACTTATTTTAAAGGAAATATAAGATATATTATAGTGTGTTTCATTTATTTAAACATTTCTAATTATTTAATTTACATGAGAATTGAAAACATACAATTTTAAATGAAATATTTCAAGGTATTTAGTTATTAAAAATTAATTCTTATGTACGCTCTATGAATTTAATTCTGTAAAACGAATGTATGTTAAAAAAGGTTCATACTAATGTCTTCACATTTTTGTTTACAGTTGGAGGGAATTTATATGGGCACAAATCCATAATATGTGTATTCAGTTTGTTCATTGAGTATTTCATTTGTGTTTTTAAGTTTATGAACAGCAAGGTGCATGTTTTGTTCATGTGTTGTAATGAAAGGAAACGTATTAATCTTTTTACCGATCAAATTATGACGTCACGTCATGAGATGACCTCACATGTTTCTATATGAGAAAAATGTGCACAGCAGTTGGCAGCAGCGATAGTGCTGTATTAGCTAAGTGAGCAATTTTATTATTTGAATGTTTATGTATACTATTGAAGGTTATAAACTGTTGTAATTTTAATTTAAAAGAAACAGTTATCATGTTTCTAAGTATATACACGGTGTATAACGAGTTAGTATTCAATTGAATGTTTAATATGGCCATGGGCACTAAGATGGCTACACATCGGGCATGTATACCCAGTAGGCGTTACACGCAGTAGAGGAAACGTATGTAATGAAATAAACCCTCTTATATCTTTAAAAGCCTTTTATTATCTAACATTTCGTGTTGCACCGTATTGTGGTTTCAAGCTCTTTTTTGTGGCATCATGAAATATACAACCTCCTATTAGATGTACTACGATAGTTAGTAGTAGCTCCAAATCCGTAGGTAAACTTAAATTAGTGAGGCACCCTAACTGCACTACGCGAGCACTAGAACATATCAGGTCAAGTCACTCACGAATACATTGTTCTTGTTCTTCAGTGTACAAGCGAAATATTTTCTATTGTTTAGGCTAATGCAATGTATGTAGCCCAGTTTCCATTCAACGCATAGGGTGGCGTTATATAGAATATATGTTCGTAATAACACCACAATGTATATTTTTTTTCGTATTTTTCCGCCCTTATTTTACACCAAACGTTATATCGCATTGATGGTATCTAATGCTCTAAAACATGTTTTCACGCCACCTGTTTTGAAGTTCTAACTACCATGATTTACTAGCAACATCAGATATGCTCTCAAGGTAGAATTATTTGCCTCACCTACCTTAAAACTTTTCCAGGTGCCTAGTGCTCGTAACTTCTTACAAATCATCTGTGATTATAATAGTATAGCAATATAATATTTTAATTCTTGGGAGTTAATTACATATATTTGTTGTCCAGTGTAAGGTCCTGAAGCTCCTGCAAAACCATCTGGTTCTAGGACTTTGTGTAAATAAAAAAGTCATGTATAAATCTTACTTTTATTTTCTCGTTAATTAATAGCCAACTGTGATACAAGAAATAAAACAAATATATGATCATTAATATTGTGGAACAGTAATTTAAAAGATACTGAAACCTATATATACACGAATATATTTCCAACTATTTACATACCTCTTATTGAAAATGACTAATCACATCAAAGCATTGAATAAAACTGATGTCATCTGTTCAGACACCAACATGGACCAATCTGGTTCAAATAACTAACTACCTCCTAAAGAGACATTACAACCCCAAGAAATTATTAGTATAGATATTTACACCGAAATTTGATACAGAAAGCTAACTCAGTTAGGTGAAATAATACTTATTTATATAAGAAAACTAATTTAACTGACACACACAAATGATTATACAAATAATGTATTCCTTTCCCTAACTCTAGAAATATTTTGATGTTATCTAAACAATTTAAATTCAAAAGACATAAAGGTAAAGAGAAGAGAAGTCACTATTTTTTGGGATGATTTTACACTCAGTAAGTTCTATTCACAGTGTAAGAAAATCTTATTCGTAGCAGTGAATAATATATTTGCATAAGATATTTCAATAATTTATCACGTCTACATGTAATTTAGTAGAAGACATATACTTTCAAAACAGGGTGCAGGATGTAGTAATTCTAAAGAACACACAAGCGTTATATGAACAAGTACAGACAAACTATATGAATGAACGAATTAATGATCTTTGGCTTCTCAGTCCTGTCGCACTATAGTACACTTTATTGTTAATAATAGTATAATGATCTATTTACGCAATTTTCAGAAATTTAGTCTCTTTCTGTGATTTAGAAGTTGAATATAAAGTTTTACAAACATCACAGAAAATTGCAGGGCTGAACAGTAAGTAATGTTAATACAAGATGTAAATCTTACAATTAAAACTGTATAAAAGTATATTTTCCATCAATTTTGGAGTTAAACGCAAAATGTGAAATGTGTTATAGAAAACAAGAAAGTTAAACACACACAGATGTGCTATAACGCACATTACTGCAAAAACACATACGTGGATATATTATATTATATTTACAACTGGTTGCAAAAGAAAATTAAAATAAACCTGTGTTTGGTACATCGTATTCTATTTTTAAATGTTTACCGTAAAGAAAAAGTTTTAACCCTCAAGTTCTGTGGCAAGATGTTCTCAAGTAATCAGTGTGGTGAGAGTTTTATCAAATTCCGAAAAAATGTGCTTTCGTTAACTTTGATTAAATATAAAATATCAATATTTTACTTAGTGCAATTTTACTGGTTTCTTATCATTTTAACATCAAATGTAGCAATAAACTACAATTTATAAGCTACGAAAAAGGGGAAGAGAAATATCCTTGTATTTCTATGTTTTAATAGCACTAGTTAATTATTATTTATATATTTCAAAATTAGATGTTAATACAATCTATACAATACCAAAATATGCTCCATGTCAATCGAACTAAAACACAGAAACTAATTGTAAACAGTTTCGATATTTTCATGCCAAAATTAATTACGTAACTAGTCTTGTGAGGGATAAAATGACCCCGAGAGTTGTACAAATAGAGCGTGGAATGTAGAACCTTGGTAAACATCTGGCTTCGAGCGAGTATTTGGATTTAGGAAGCTACTAGAAACTAGAGCCTTCTAACGTGAAAAATTAAAAGGACAGTACTAAAACGTTGAATTGTGGATCATTTTGACCCACACCACATTAGTTATAGGTGAAATCGTTTCCTGAATAAATGTTGATTATCCTCGGTAATATTCTGCACTGGAATTAACATGGTTTTGAATCTATGAATTTCCCTAATTCCAATTGCTATTTATTTGTGGAACTTAGTATTGTTGAGTGAATGTGATATCAGGTAGGTAGTGATGATGCTGTAATCGACTAGAACCTTAATCAATTTATAAATTATATGTTAACATTTTGGCTGATCCAAAATCTGAAGTATTCAAAACTGTACCATTATGATTTTAATTGAATTTCAGGTCAGTTTTGATAGTTGGGAAATTTATCGGTACGGCTAGAACAGTTGTTTCGATACCTGCTAAGTATTTCAAAAACATTAAATCACCTAACAAAGACTTTAGATAACCCTTTTACGTTTACAAATGAACACAATTTTCAACTTAAAATATGCCATAACCTAATGTGCGAACGGGCGTCAGAGGATTTCAAAACTAGGTCGCTAAATTGAAATTGATCAAGCGCATCCTTTACTCTTGGCTCTGCTGAAAATGTATTGTGTTTTATACATTTTATGAATAAATAGAGTCCGAAAATATATTATACTATTAGGGTGTTTTAAATTAACTCACAGGTTACCGGTACCTCAAATTCATTTCATTACTATATTTATTACCAATTAAAATCTCGAATAGGTGTAAATATGGAACTATTAGATAACGTGCTATTAGTTAATTTTAAAGTAGTTGAACAGATTCACAGAAACGAGAATAGATAAATAAAATCAACACAAAGATAATATTGGAACCACAGTTATATTTTTAGCAAATTTTATACATTTTCGAAGAATCTGGACTGACTTTGGAACTTAGAAGTTAATCTGCAAAAGGTTACACTATGTGACTACATTCTACTTCCTTGGATTATGGTATAAACTTTGATACATGCACCAAATTCCTCATTGTTGAAAGAAAAGACGATATCATATCTTTTGTGATTAAGTATTTTTTTTTAAATTCAGTTGTACTGTGCAGCCTGAGGAAGGAAGAGGTATACTTTCTAAACCATTACATTTGAAGTTCTTGGTTTTATTAAATAATTCAGCCTTGTCAGGAAGGTTTGTTCTTCTTGATTCAAGATGAATACAAGGCCATATTGTCATAAGATATATAAAGTTTCTCATATCAACTCTAATAACCAAACTAACAACATAAATATTTACAGCCACTCAGTATTTATTGAACGGGATTCAGATTCATCACTACGACTACGAATGTAAACAACGCGTGCGGTTTAATATATATTTTAAATATGTTGAAGATGAAGCCCATTTGAATTGTAATATCTTTATCAGTAGAAAGGAATTATATCAGTTGGAATAAAGCTTAGTAAATCTTACTAGTTTCCATAACACTTAATTATTGTGATATGTTTCTTCACTTCTCCTAGGAAAACACAAGCGTTTCTCAATTATCATACTGTTAACAACGTCCAACCGAATTAAACTCAGATAATTATTAAATATAAAAATGAAAAATGGATCTAGTGCCTTTTGGAAAGAAACTTCTCAGTTGATAGTTTTGTAAGTTAACCTCAAATGTCCAATGCGCTCCCAATAGTTTTTTTTTTGCGTGCGTCAGCAATATTGGTTCAATAAACTCCAGATCAATAGTGTTCAGTTAGTCAAGCTGAAATGATACTACTACTCTTCTTAGTGTCTATTTCTTATTATGACAGCTAACTCAGTTAGACATTCGTAGAGCATGGATTATCACTATTTTGATCTCAGGGTTATTATATAAAGGATTCTTCCGGATGACGTCACTTATTAGGATGCATAATTGTATGGAAACCAGGCGTTTAACACATTTGGTGAGGCGAAACTTAATATTCAGGCCGATTTAGACGACAGCATTTATGCTACGATAAATCTTACGATTAGCAGTAGTGCCAGACTGTGATAGCAAGAATGCTACAATAGGGCAAGATGCTATGGTATAAAATCCATAACTTTTTTCTTTTTACTCTGGCACACTGCTTTTGCTAAGATTCATCGTACGAGAAATGGTATCGTCTAAAGCGGCCTTTCCTCTTAATTTCCTGGCCTAGCGTAGTAAGCTACACTAGCAGAAAATAAGAACAGCTCTGCCGTGAAACACAAATAAGGTAAACGACGAAAAGTGTTTAATATATAAACGTTCTTGTAGTGTACTAAAACGGCTACATAAATAAGTTCTCTATCATTTGCCAATATTGATTTCTTACTTTATTATCTGTAATATACAATTTAAGTGTCATTTCTTCGTAGCATGAGTGTTAACTGCAAATCACCACATCATTCTTTCGTTAACAGGTACTATACGTAGATTATTATTGTTTTATTTACGTTGCATATTCCATTCACAAAATAATCGTTTAGATTTTAATGTTATTCTTAATACTATATAGTGCCTTTGAGTCTGACATCTAAACATCAAGCTTGACATTAAAGCATAGCTGATCTCACAAACAAAAGAGTACTTCACCTTGGTGTGCAACTTTAACATGCAGTGCGAAACACATAGCATGTATGCAAACCTTATGTGCACCTAATAACAAGTCTATTGCTCATTTACCAACAAGTAAAATACAAAACAGATAAGTAGCAAACAAAACAAATACGTAATATCATAATTTGTGCAACATTAGGTAACATATGTGCACTGGATAACTAGTTCACAAATCAATTCTCTTGTTTATATCTTCGGTTTGTGTTATTAACTTCGTGTTGAGAACTTTATACAGTCGCAAACATACTGTAGTAGAATGCCTTATCATAGCGTAATCTGTAGTTCGTTATTACTTGCGCTAATCTAACATAACCAAACCTAACGTATCTCAAAACATGAATCTAGGTTAACCGTGCGTGACAAACATAACGTTGACTAACCTAACATGGACTTAACTAATTACAAAAAACATTAAGGCTTCAAATATAAGCTAATCATAGCTATAGCTTGTTGTATGAAGGTTGGTCAACACATAGAAAAGGCTAGTAGAGTTGATCTTTTGTGTCATCAACTGGTGTTTAGAAACCAAATGTTATGTTTCAAAGACTGCTGTAAAATTTCGTTTAAGAAGAGACAAATTGTGACGAATAAAGTGAATGGGCATTTTCAGATATCATAAATTCATTATCGTACAACAGAAACAAACCAATTGTAAGTTGATCAACGTCTCTTCATAATTATTAGTCTAGGCGCTGGTTCCCGTCCCTTGTACACTATGTGTGCCCTCAATTTGAATGCAAGGCGTTATTACATATGTACAACAGAGTCAAAATCTTTTGGTCACGTGATCTGGTTCATGGCCCTTTGGCTGCCATATTGAATTCAAAATGGTTGATCTACTATTTGTAGAGCGCTCGTAACTCAGCCATTTGTTCACAGATTTTGATCATTCATTTTGTATTGGAAAGCGTACCAGCTATAATGTTAGTTATCATCACGTTTTGGAAATTCGCAGCCATTTTCCGTGAAAATCGAAAAATAATAAAACCATCTCTTTACTTATTTCTGCAACTCTCCCCAAAACGGTAACAAATTTGGTATTTTATGAAGAGAGAAAAAATATGCAGAATGTATATTAGTACAATTGTGAAAAAAAAAATGAAATTTAAGCTGCTTCATAACCCAAATACAGAGGAGAAGTTTCGAAAGAGTTTTTCATTCAAGAACATCCATACCCTGTAAGTTAAGTTTTACTAGCACATCAAGCATACATGGCATTATATAAATCGTAAGTATCGTATTCTACGATACTATCAGACACTTGTAACTGTATCTGAATATATTAGTTTTCATAAGGTACTAACATGGAATATTTTTAACACATTGCACTTTACCAATCGAAATGATAAATACATTTAGAAAGATTGTTTACATCCAGGGCTTTGGCTGAGATATAATTGCATATCACTTAATTCCAACCTATCATCGAGACACAGGTATTAAATATTTTCCTGAAACGTAGGCAATCTCACTTCTCTCGTTGTAATTTCTTGAATATAAACCATGGCCTCACGAATGAGAAATAAATAACTTCTGCTATACCCATTAAACTTCCTCCAAGGAACAATGAAACAACACTACCAAAACATACTGGAATAAAATAAGAGAAAATAATATATAAAGGAATTAATTAGAATGAAACTAATTACGCGTAGTAGGTGGAAATTTTGTCTGTAAAAGAACAATTATAATACTTATAAATCACCTTTTCCATTGCATGGTTAACTGAAAAAGTTTATTTAAGACTTGAGTGCATCCTAACAAAATGGGTATGTCGAAGAATTATGATATAATATTTAAGTTATTTTCTTAAGTCACTAAAATTTAAAAATGATAGTTAAGTGTATTCCATTTTGTGCTTTAAAATTAATCTATTTAGCTTATATATCATTAATAAAACGAAGGCTTTAAAAGATCAGCAGGTCCGTGGATGTTTCGTCATTAAAATAAAAACGTTCATGTTTATTGATTCATATAAACTGATAATAAGCTTTAATTTGAAAACGCTGAAATTCCATTTACATTAAATGATTCAACATTAAAGTTAGAACGTTGCAATCTGTGTTGAAAGTGATTCGCAGAATGTATAAATCCTACTACGCACCTGTATATTGAAATGGTTACCTAGCGCAAAGTAGTATTTTTTCGTGCCTAAAATAGTATTCTGTGTGGGTAAGAAAATAAATATAGATAATACACGTTTTGTGCATTACTCTTACATGTTAGAGTGATTTCAAGATTGTTGTATTTTTAGAAAAAAACTATAATGGTTAAATGTTGCTCATGGTGCTAAAAATACATTAAATGAAACTGGGGTCAAATCGTTGGATTTCACATCGCCTGGAATAATTATAAAATTGTAGAAATTTGTCCACTTTCGTCTATTTTTTAAAACTTATATGCTTTTGTCGAAGTGTATATAAATGTGCATGATTTAGATGCAATAACATGAACGACATAAACTAAAAATTGTTAAAGTTGTTTAATTTCATTTAACTAATACCAAAATAAACTTTTAAAATAATAAAATGTGGACTTTCATAGTACCATATTAAATGTATTAGTTTTTGTCACACAATTGCTTCCTTGCAAAATATATTTTTTATATTGACATGCAAATTACAATTTGCAATTCGACTAATTATCTACTCTAATGTTTTAATTTTTGCTCATGTACTAGGATGTACGAAGAAGACATTAATTTGCCAAATTGAGCTATACCTTAGAACACCGTTGCACTGGGGTGTGTTCATGTATATGAGTTGCCATTCCGTAACTTGTTTCAACACCATAATGGCCAAACTACAAGTCATAATTGTTATTATAAACCAGTTAGCCAACAATTTAGTAGTTGTGAAAATTTGTATTTCTTGGCGTACAAAGTATTCAGTGTGTAGTTCCTGAAGTAGATTGAAAAGTACTCGGCATAGACCTTTAATATCTTATATAGCCATTTCGATTGATTAACTTAGGAATTTGCACAAAATCTTGATATACTCGTGCTCCTGGTCGCCTTTCACACCTAAGGTGGCTAACTGCTGGTAATAAAATTATCAGGTTCTATGAAAGAGTAGCAAAACTAAAAAAATAACTCAAACATATCTGGTGTAGTTTAAAGTAATTCATTATTTTTGCATAACATTGAAGGCTTGACTTGCCATAGTTAGAATGATCCGATTTAGGTCACATATGCGCCGTTTTGTTCGATAACGTGTTGCCATTTGGAAGGTAATATCATGATGCCTCTCTCATAGAAGCCCTTGTCCCTATTGGAAAAAAATTGAGACAGTCGATTTTCACAAGCCTCTCTTGAAGCGATTTTTTCACCAGCAAACGTGTTCGCCATGGACAGGAACAGATGGTAATCACTCGGTGCCAGGTCCGGAATATAAGGTGGATGCATAAGAACCTCCCAACCAAGCTCCCGGAGCTTCTGGCGTGTCA